>BOPN01000876.1:87500-105000 GCA_017312705.2 Penaeus japonicus | reverse complement strand
GCTATGCTTCTCCCAGTAAATTTCTTCGACATGTTAATGGCAGGGATAACTCCTGTGTATTATATAAACTTTTAATCTAAAAAAAATTCCTTGGGCCACAAATAACACCTTCTCGCTCATCAATTCGATCTGTGTGTATAAAAATGATTTAGATGTCGTAGACCTAACATAATGAGACACACGTTATAGATTTTATGGGATCATAAAATAAATGTAACCGAGTATATTGCAAGATTCGGTGAATTAGACCATGAAATATTGTAGAACATTTGAAGATGCATTGGCTGAATATCAGAACTCGTATAAGGAATAAGTGTCAGGAAAATATTTACACACACACACAAACACATGAACACATCCCCACACACCTACATGCAAACACACTAACCTTCCAGGAAAAAAATAGTAATGTATGTAATATGAGACAAAATCTAATGAAAATTATGTAATCGCTTTTGAAATTAGAACGTGACAGGCAGAAGACGATGGGATTCTTATTCTTCAGCTAACATGACGACTTAGCTTTGTATCTTTTCAGGTTACGGATCGTGTGAAGCAAGAGACATAGGGAAAATCAGAGAAAAAGGAGTAAAGCAGGAATGGGGGATGAAAAAAGATGAAAAACAAAACGGAAGAATCTATAAACACAAGTGTGCATATCTATATCTGTCTACCCAATCACATATTAGTGTGGATAGATTTTTAAAAATGTATAGATACACATAGAGAAACATGTAGAGTGTACATCAATAAAAGGAAACAAAATGTGACTATATGCCGCTGTCCTAATTCAACATGTAAAAGTATAACGATCTGTGTATTCATAGATGTATAATGTAGCCTAGTGCCGGCGCCACGACACCTCCCCATATGTATAGCAATAAACAACACCGTAGCTGACTTTGTCCAATATTTACCCGCACACCATCCGTTGTCCAGCAAACATGGCATATTTGTTTTATTTATACACCAAACAGAAAACGCTGGTACCATTACATATACGTGTGTTTGTCGTTTGATCGAACAGTATCACAGTATTTTATCAGTCCACGTTTCTCATTTCTCTATATCTGTTTTGTATTTTATTTTCTGCCCCGTAAATGAAACACCGATTGTTATCTTCTACAATTTCCTGCTCATCTCGGTTCCATTGCTTTTTGTGTGTTTTCTGATAATTACTTTTTGTCACCCACGCAATCAGTGGATAATAATATGGACGTGTTTATTAGTTCAATCTAAAGGAAACCAAGCAGGTGCGTGCGTGCCTGTTATCTTTGTTTTTATTTTGTTAGTATGTGTGTGTGTGTTTGTTTTGTTTGAGAGTGTTTGTTTATTTTTTGTGTATGTTTGCTTGCGTGGTTCCATTAATGCTTGAGTTTGTTTCTGTGTGCGTGCGTTTCCACCTGAGAAATCTCCTTCCTTTCGCTCATGTGTCTCCTTCTCTGGTCTTCTCTCAATTTAAGCTGCGGTTTGCGGGTAACCGTAGCGTCAAACACACTTCATTATCCGGCCAGACTTTGCCACTCTTCCTTCATATAAAAATCCTTTTAAATGAACATCTCAGTCTCGTCTCCTTTGTACTCTGACAGCAACGCTAGTCAAAATTTTCATTAAGATATAGATAAATAAATCATAAAAACAAAAAAAGCAAAGAGACAAAAAGAAAACGCAGTTTGTCGATCACCCTTTATTAAGATGTTCAGAAGGTAGGATGAATATGTCTTCCTACTGCAATAGCGGTGGGAAAATATATATAATTTTGTAAAAAAAAAAAAAAAAAAAAAAAAATCATCAGGAAATGGAACTTGTGACCTGGCACAAGGTCAAATATTCATTCGAACATAAAAAATAATAACAAAAATCAACACACATGAACAAATAAAGTTATTACACAAGAGAATAACACAGCAAGGATGTCACTAATATTCAGACACATGGTATTAACGTGAGACCACACAGGCATAAAGAAAATGAACATCTCCTGTCATTCTTAGTGTAGGTATTCCTTTTCTTAGTAAGAAAATCAGAACTCTTCCTTGCAAACAGCAACTAAATTATTTCTTGTATCACGTGGCATAAATTGCAGAAAATGATAGTGATAATGATGATGACGGTAGTCGTAAACTACAATAATAGTGGAATAGAATAACAATATTAACAATAATACAGATAATGATGATGATGTTAAAAGAGTTTATAAAATAATAATAATAATAATAATAATAATAATAATAATGATAATAAAAATGATAATAATAGCGATGATGATAATAATGATGGTGATGATGATGATGATAATAACAATAATGATGATAATAACAACAATAACGAATATATAAATGATAATAATACTTATAATAATAATCATCAATCGTATAATTATCATTACTATCATTATCATTGTTATCATTGAAATTATCATCATTATTACTATTATAATTGTCATTATTGTCATAATCATCACTATCATCACGTCACCAGTGCCACATGTGAAAAAATCATACTACTATTGAAGCTAATAACAGTAAAGATAATAATAAAACAAGTAACAGCACTAATAACGATAATTAGAGCAAAACGATATCCAATCAAATTGAATTAGAGAGATACCTCGACAAAAGACGATGAGATAAAACTAAAAAACAACAACAAAGAATCAAGTTAAAAACGCTTTACTAAAAAAATAAAAAACACAAGCAAATAAAAATAAATCAACAATAAAAAAAAAGAGAGAGAAGAAAAAGATAACAAGAATCGTGGAAAGGTTAGAGCTAGCGACGAACAAGGATTTATTGAGCAACAGGAGCAGAGTCCCAACAGACCTAATGTTTATGTAAGTAATAATAACATGTAGTAGCCTTAATAGCAGACAATGGGTTGACCAGTGTCCATCCCTTCTCCCTGGTACTGTTAGCCCTTGCCCCCCCCCCCTCCACCCTTATTCCCCTCTTTCTTGGCAGTTATCCCCTTGCCGAAGGGCGTGGCCTGCAGTACTGTTCACACTTTACTATCGTGACTCAGCAAGCCTTTGGTGCTATCAAATCTCTTTAAATCATATATCTACGGGGCCTAAAAACTATAATTAAACGATAATCAAATTTGAAAGACTGCACTTGGGGTTTCCTCGGCCGCCGTGGGGACACGACACTCTCGCTCTTAAGAAGGAACTTTCTTAAGTCGGGTTCCCCTTGGCGCGCCGTGCATTGCCTAACGCCTTCTTGCCCGCGGCCCTTTATTGCCGGACATGATAATCGCCGAGGAAAGTATACGGCCAAGGCAGAACACAGTAATCTCTATAATACGAAAATCTGAATTGACCAGAACATATATATTTTTTCTTCTTCTATCTTTTTCTTTTTGTACAAAGTTTACACTAGATCTCCCCGAGCCGGAGCGCGCCCTCTATCATCCCGAAATAGATATAATCATACTCATAATAATAACGTGAAACTAGTTCCAAGGGCCGGCGCATCGAGCGATGAAGCCTGCATTCTGTATTTCAATTTACATTAATCTCATTACCAGAGATTACATAGACCTTTGGACCCAAACGACTGCGGACGCGGCGGGGCCCGGGCGCTGTGGCGGGAAGGCCCAGTCGCCGGCCAATCTTCGCCTTAATCCCCATGCATTACCCGCGTTATTGCTGTATAAATATCAGTCACTCGCCATCGGGCCCGCACTTAACCACCGTTCGTATCTATGGGCATCAGCGTAATCAGCGATCGGGAGGGCCCCAAGCAAGCGCTGCCCCCGCGACGCCGCAGCGCCCTCCCGATCTATCATTAGCTGGGATTTTTAATATGCTTTATGGCGGTCTCTGGCGTGTAATTTGGGACGATTCGTAACACTAAATGTCCCACTCGGCCGTGTACATCGTGTCTCGCCTTCTATTACACTGCGACATTGCAATTTCTGCCTAATGAAGTCTTAGCGATATGAAAAGGCCGAGTTGCAGCAGAGGGATGTATCACAGCGCGCGATCCATAGACCACACAGCATCTTTGGGGTCGCGAGATCGAAATGAATGAGCTGTATTCTGCATTCTGAATTCGCAGATCATGCCCCTTACTCGACTGTTTTATTAATATTCTTTCGATATTAAAGGAGTTTAACTACTACTAATAGCAAGAAGTAATGGATGTTGTCGTATCATCGTTAGGAGAGGGAGTATAAACAAACAAACAAACAGAGTATAACGGATAGAGAGGAAAAAATGAAGGCTCTCCCATACGCACGAGCAAAAACGAGGCCTCCCCTTGCAAAAAAAAATCCCTCTCGCCCTAACACGGCACTTTAAAAAGGGGAAAAGCTATAGTCAGGCATCAACAAAAAATGAAAAACGAAAAAGCGAACGCAACTGGAAAGTATATGAGTAAGCATGTATTATAAACGTGAATATATGTTGGTGTGCTACAGACACACACACACATAATAAAATAACACTTAAATCTACAAAGTTTGGGACTGTGTGTGCATACAAATATATATATGTATGTATATACGTATATATGTATATGTATGTATATATATATATATATATATATATATATATATATATATATATATATATATATATATATATATATATATATACATACATATACATATATTCATATATATACATATATGTGTCTATATGGTAAACAAATAAAACAGCAACACCCTAATCAAGTTAATTCCCTACTCGAAGGCCCGCCACAAAAACTAAATCGAGAAACCGAACCGTCGACGCGACCTTGGATTATAGGCAAAAGAGGCTCGCCAATCACACGGTCAGAGGAGGCCGCCCGCCTGCCCCACCCACGCCCTCGGTCCGCTCAATGGAGGGAGTGACATGCGGCGCCGCACACCCAGGTATCGAAACCACCACCAGGCAACATCCATCATTATTAAGAGACAAATTTCGCCACTTTTTACCCGTCCACTTTCGCCTCCCTCCCCCACCCCCCATCCCTACCTCCCTTTGTAGTCAAACACACGAGAGGGTTTAGCGGCTTAGGCGGATCATCCTAATTGCAAGATTGTTTTGATTGTTATAATTTGTCACACGGCTCCTCGGCGTGAAGGGCGTGCGGGGGCCGAGCTTTCCTCCGCGGGGCGCGAGGGTCAAGAGGCGTCACTTACCGCAAAGACTCCAATACACACACGTCGGGGAGAAAAAAATAATAAGAATCGGGAAGAAAGAAACCACAAGAGAAGAACATGCTCGAATATTTATAGTAAAATCCTTAAAGTTTTGGATATCATGAATATTTGATTTCTCTTCAAAAGAGATCTAGGATTATTTAGTCCCAAGCTTTGTGGATTTAAGTGTTATTTACTATTTCCTGTGGTTGCTTCACATCACAAACTATAACGTTCAAGAAGAGAAAAAATAACTGTACATAAAATGCACACGTTATAAAATCCCAAAGTTCTTGGGCAAGGCTTACCACACAAGTGACTTTTTTTAGTCTTTGTAGTACACTAAATATTACAATTCAACTTCCTCGCACCTCACAAGACTCACGGGATGTGATGCATACGACCGCCTCCTCCACACCGCCGACACCACGCACTGCACGCTAATATAAATGCAAATTTTGCGTATCACTGAGACAACACTTCCTTTATGGCAAATATCAACGGTCAAGCATCGTAATGAGCATAAATTTACATATATCAAATAATATTGACACCGAAGGAAAAAAATACACAAATACAGGTTTTGGTATCATTTGATGAAAAATAAGAAGAAAAAAGGAAAAACAAAAACAGAAAGAATAGAAAATGAACTTGCGCTCCAGAACCAGACGCTCACATCGTCAATACATAAAAGCTCTTCCGACACCGTTCTATCTTTTTGTTCTTCTGCTTCTTCTCTCCTCCTCTTTCTTCTCCTTGTCTATAATTCGGACACCACAACAAAGCACCAATATCTGAAGCTGATATTATTCTCAGCCGCAAAATCTCCACCAAACCCAGGCACCGGGAGACCCCCCACCGCCCCACTCCACCCTCCCCAGGGGGAGTCATGACTGCCAGCATCATTACAACCACTTGGCAACCCTGTCAATTTTACATTTTCCCACCCTGTTAGCAAACACTGGTCTTTATCTATTATTACCTGAGGATATTTCGATGAATTAAACCTCCGACAGGAGTCTGCCAGCCGGAATTTTCAAGATACTAATGCAAGTTTATAAACCATAAAGTATTATAAAGTTACAATATTTATTTTCTATAAATAATGCAAACAGAGTGCCGCCGTTCACGACTTTTTCCAAACATCCTTTTTCTTATTTCATTCCTCTCTCTCTCCATTTTCTAATCATTCTCCCTGTTATCCTTCACGGACGTTCTATGTATAAAAAAGTCCTTACCCAAACAAGTCCTTTCCTCGGCCAATAACATGCCATAGACCTCGCTCTTATCTACCGCCGCCCACTCATTGTAATATTTCATTCAATGACAAAGCCCATTTAAGACATCTCCTCTGTCCTCCGCCCATTCCGTCCAGCAAGACACACTGCGCTCCTGATATGAAATTGGAATTGCATCCTTGTAATTTATGACTTCGTTTGGGCGATAGAACTTGGACTCTGGGTGGATGGTCTCCGTGGGACATTTCATGATGGATAGCCAGCAAGGGGAAAAGGGAGAGGAGAGGAAGGGAAGGGAGGAAGTGGAGGGAGGGAAGGGAGGAAGTGGAGGAAGAGAAGGGAGGAAGTGGAGGAAGGGAAGGGAGGAAATGGATGAAGAGGAAGTGAAGGGAGGGAGTGAAAGAGGAAGAGGATCAGGGAGATAACAAAGGAGAGAGAACGAAGAGAGAAGTGGGAGGGAGAAAGAACGGAGCGAAAGGGAAGGGAGAGAGAGCGGTGGGGAGAGATAAGGAAAGGGTGAGGGAGATGAGGGGAGGGAGAGGGTGGGAGAGGCCCGTACGGAGAGGGAAAGTTTTGAGAGTTAAGGGGCAGAAGCAGTGATGGGGAGGAAGGAAAAGTAGAGCCACGAGAGATTAGATGTAAATAGAAAGACGGGAGAGAGTGAGATAATGACCCAGGATTTGAACGGGGACAAGGGGGTGGGGGGGGGGGGGGGGTAAGAGCAGTAGGAAGATGTTAAGAGGACGGAAAGAGAGGTGGCAAAAAAGAGAGGGAAAGAGTAAGAAATGGAGGGAGAGACTTAGAAGGAAGAAAGAAGCGGAAAAGAAGTATAGACGGAATGAAAGAGAGAAAAAATAATAAATACACAGGTTAGATAGATAGATAGAGAGGGGGATACAGGATACTCTCGTTTTCAATATCATTTAGAAAAAGCGAAAATAAAGGCTATTCAATATTCAAGCACTTAGAAACAATAACATGCCAAATTCGGATACTTTTACTCGTTATAGAAACTTCCGAGAATCAAGATTGCCGCCGGAGTGATAGCGGTCGTCAGTGGCTGACCGAGATGCTTTACCTCTTTCGCTACGAGGACAATGCAGGACGGATCATTTCTCCCTGTATACCGATCAGCCGAGGTAAATAATCCGCGAATGATGAGTGTCATTTCAAGTTTTCGAACACTCAGTATTACTGATATCAAGGAACTACATCAAAGGCGTGATAGTCCCACACTGATATTGCAAGCGGGCCTGTAAACCGAGAGTACGTAACGAAACGGTATCAGAAAATATGAAGAAAAAAAAAAAAAGAGAGAGAGAGAGAGAGAGAGAGAGAGAGAGAGAGAGAGAGAGAGAGAGAGAGAGAGAGAGAGAGAGAGAGAGAGAGAGAGAGAGAGAGAGAGCGAAGGCGAAAGAGCAGCAACAACGAGCGAAGAGGTTCCAGAACCACTGCCCCTGAACCCTCCAGTTCACAGAAATTGAATATTGGTTCAGTGGCCCGAACATCCACGTTAAAGGGTCGTGACGCCTGACTGCCTTATACAGATAACGCTAAATTATAAATGCACATGATAAAGATACAACCTCCGACATCCGGGGTCGAAGAAGCTCAACGTGGGAATCTATTTAAGCGCCGGGAATTAGATATTTTAACACGAGGTAAATGTGGCATAAATGCAACGTTTAGCCACTTATGAGACAATTGCGGGTGTGCCTGTAAAGTTTGGCGGGGCGTAATTTTTGTTGGGGATCGTGAGACGGGATTTGGTTGGAGTACCAACCTCATCTTACTCCTACTCTTCGTTTTTCATTTCTTCTTCTTCTTCCTCTTCTTCTTCTTCTTCTACTACTCTTCCTCCTTCTCCTTCCCTTCCCCCCCTTACACCTCCCACCCACAAGGCCGTCACACAGGAGCTTCGTCAGCCCCGCCGCGGTAAGATCATCCATCTAATAGACCTCATTACGTTTAATTTTCCTAGCGATTGTCTTGATAAACATGGAAGCAACGTGTGTTTATCCGGAGGCTGTCCCCCCTCGAGACGTTTACGTTGTTAAGAAGGATAGTAGCCGCGTAACGAGCGATAATTTGCGTATATGTTTGCACGTCGGGGGGAAAAAAGTAAAAAAAAAGATGAAAATAAAATGTAAAGGTAAAGAAAAAAAGGAAGTCAGTCTCCTTGCAAGCAGGGTGCAATACTTCTCTTATTATATTGATCATTACTCCTTTTCAGCTTGCTAAGACTAGGCGAGAAACTCAACTTAAAATAACACAGAAAATTTTGAAGCACCCGAACTGCGGATCCAAATATTGCTAATGGGAACAATCAGTTCGTCAAGTCTCTCATTAAGTCAAAATAGTGTCATAAATTGAGGTGAAAGCTTAATAAGCCAGATATATAATGCGCAACAATCCTGCCTTTTTTTTCTTTCTTTCTTTTTTTTGCTATAACGACTTCCCTGATTGACACACAACAAGCAACGTGCTTCTTGAACGCGCCATAAACACTTCAGTAAATCATGAAATCAACCATGAGAACCGGAGATATCTCATACATAAAAACGCTGACAGGTCCAAGATGTGCATGACCTACGTACGAGGTAACGTGAGTAACTTTATGAATTTTGTGCGCCGAATCCAGACGCACTTGAGGCTGTTATGCATAAGGGTTTGTCCTGGTCTGAGAAAGAGAGCGTGAGAGTAAAAGGGAGGGAGGGAGGGAGGAAGGAGAGAGAGAGAGAGAGAGAGAGAGAGAGAGAGAGAGAGAGAGAGAGAGAGAGAGAGAGAGAGAGAGAGAGAGAGAGAGAGAGAGAGAGAGAGAAAGGGTCCGGTCGGAGGCAAAACGGTTAAGGAAAGGTCAGGTAAATACCATTACTAACAAGACTGAGAGAAACAATAAAACAAAAAAAGTCCGTTTTGGAAGGTTCGGTTAGTAAATGTAAAAAAAAGAGAAGGAAAAATAGAGCAAAGATAATCCATTTACGGAAAACCCTAAATACAGAAAGCGTAAAAGACGAACCAGAAGAACAAAAAAAGAAAAAAGAAAAAAGAAAAAAAGAGAAAACAAACAAAAACATCTAAAACTACACGAAGAAATGCCTTCAGATCGAAAATATGATAAACGAAAATCTTGAACGCCGGACCAAGGAGCCCCGCTGGACGAGCACCTCGAATCAACACGTGTCAGATGACTCAGCAAGATGGCGGAGCACGTGCGGGTGGCCCACTATTGATGCCACAACCCATTAATCAGTCGGACCCAGAGCGACCATTTTTTCTCCTTCTCCTTCTCTCGCTATTATGTACATTTATTATAGTTAAGCGCGAGGGGAGGATATCCTTACTGGGTTTTGTGATATTAAAGAAAGAGAGCTAAAGAGATTTTTTTTTTTTTTTTTAACCAAAGACTGCCGGCGAGAGTGCTGCGGCCGCGCCATTGGAGTTTACGATTCGTTCTGTGTTCTTTATCGTCGGCTACAGCTTATTTCGGGAATGTCCGTCGACGCAGCTAAATTCCAGGTGAGAAATGCCGGACACTATGAGGAAAGAGTTCGTTATCATTTACTTATTCGTTGTTCCATGCCGTCAGTACGCGTGATTGTTATTATGATTTCTATTATCCTTTTGTTATAATCACCAATGATTTTGTTATATTTATCATTACGATTAACCTTCTCATCACTATCATCCTTATTATTATTGTTTTTCTTTATATCTATCCTCGTTGCTATTGGTCATTAGTTCTAATAATTGTTCATTCAAGTTGTCCCAATTGTAATCATCGTTCAAATCATCGCTATCATGATCATTAATATTACAATTACCATTCCTAGACCACTGAGAACGTCTAAACAGCCATCCCGAATTCGACCGCCGAGACACACGGCTTCGAACATAAAAGAAAAGCTTAAAATAATACCCTTCAGTTGCCGATAATTACCTCCGTCTCGCTGATACTCTCGTCTCGAAGCCCATCATTCGTGTTATCTTCTTTTATCTCCTCTCTCCTTCTATCTCTGGAATGGTATATTTATAGCACTTTTATTTCTCCCTTCTTGTATTTCCTTCCCTTTTGTCTCGCGTTTCTCAAGTGCCACTTTTGTCTGCTCGGGATGTGATTTTCTTCCTTGTGTCATTGGCGGATTTTCTTCTGATTATATTTGGTCTTCTCGCCTCCCCCTCCCCCTCCCCCTCACCCCTTTATCGTTGCTTTCTGCTCCTTTTCTGCTTTTCTATTTTATGAACTTCTAGTCCTCCATCCCATCTACCTCTACCCCTTCCACCCCGTTCAGTTCCACCTCCTCCATCACTCCACTTGCTCCACATTCACATTATTCATCACTCCACTCCCCCCACCTCCACTCCAAATTCCTCCATCTCCTCCATCACTCCTTCTTCCACCTCCACCACCTCCTCCTTCCTCAGTGTGGCCTCTCTCGGTCGTGATATATCTACCGCGGCCGCGACAACCCCGACCGGAAACTATGGGACCAGTTGAAAAATGGTTGCCTTTTGCAAGCATCCCATGAACATTAATTTTCCCTAAAACATTCTAAAACTGAGTCCCAATAATGCTGACTGTCCAGAATGATGCACTTTATTCGTGACAGCGATTAATTATGGAAACCGAGTAAAAGAAAAAAAGAAAAAAAGGGGGGTCAGGAAAAGGATAGGGGGAAAAAACGATTGGGTTATTTGGGTTGCCATGAGATATGTCTGTAGAAAAATATCGGAAAGGGGTGAACATTCAGGAACAGCAAGGAAGGATGAAAAAAAGGAAAACGCAAAGGAAAACGATGGATCTAAAAACAAACAGAACATAGGAAAACATTTTTTTTATTGGTCACATGACGTAAGGGGAGAAGAAAAAAAAACAAAAAAACAGGGTGTTCAGCAGATTCGTAAATCACCGATTTTCATACCGAAACGACCTTCCCCCCCTCTCCCCCTCTACCTCCCTCCTCCCCCCTCCTCCCTCTTCCCCTACTCGATCCCTACTCCTTCTCCACCCCCCTCCATCCTCCCCTCTACCCTCCCTCCCCCACTACACCCCCTCCCACTCCACCCTTGTCCGACCGGCATTTGCAATGATTGACTTAACGACCCCGAGGGTGGAGAGTGGAAATGGATTATATTCTCGGAGGATGAATGAGGAAGGCCTGGTAACATTATCTGTTTCCTCAACGTGCTGGGTCAGCTCGCCTCCGACAGAGTCAGTCCTGCAAGACGAATGGCTCTCCTTCCGTGGTGCCTCCGCGGACCGCTCGGGCCCCGCGGGCTGCCTGGCGTCCACGATCCCTTCCCCCTCCCCACCTCAGCCCCTGCGCCCCCTCCTCTCCTTCCTCGCCGCCACTCCCCTCCGCCCTCCTTTCCTTCTTTCCCATCGTAGGGGCTGAGGGGTCGGGTTGGGAGGGGGAGGGGGTGAAGTGTAGGGAGGAAAGAAGAGGGAGAGGATTTACGAAAACGGTGTGGATTTTCTTTGTATGAGGGTATAGTAATATATGCGTTTGTCTTTGTGGATCTTACATATTTTATACACACACATACACACACATATATATGTATGTATATATATATATGTATATATATATATATATATATATATATATATATATATATATATATATACACACACACATATACATATATATGCCTGTGTATGTGTATGTGTATGTGTGTGTGTGTGTGTGTATGAGTGTGTGTCTGTGATATATTACTTACTGCTAAGCCAGAGAGATGTTATTTCTTCATTATGTGGCGCAAGGAACTAATTTTAATTCAATGAGAGAATATTTATGGATCCGCATCATTTCCGCCCACTGTACCGCGTTCTATGGTGGGCTCAGGTGAGTGGGCGTGATGCGACTGAGGAAGAGGATAGGGGGGATCGAGGAAGGAAGGGAAAAGGGGACGAGGAAGGGAATGGGAAAGGGTATGAAAAGAAAAGGGAAGGAAAGATAAAGATGAGGAAAAGGGAAAAGGAGAAGGGGAGACGAGGGAGGAAAATGGGGAAGGGAAAGGGGAGGAGAAGGGGAAAGAGAACGCGAAGGGGAGGGGAGAGGGGACGGAAAAGGATAAGAGAAAGGGAGGAAAATGAAAGAAGAGAGGAAGGGACGGGGGAGGGGAGAGAAAGGGGTTAAGCAAAGGGGTAGGATCCGGTACTTGGGAGGAGCGGGCAAGTATATGGGGAGGGTGTGACTGTATGCGAGAAAAGCGAGGTCGTTTGCGGGAGGAATGAGACCGTATATCGGGCGTGTGAGTTAATCTGTGCGGGAGAATGGCCTGTAGGGGAGAATTGTTTGCTGCAGGGAATAACTCTGTAGTTGTGGATGTCTTGTTTGTCGCTGAGAATAGTCCAGGGATAGTCTAGGGCGTAGTCTGTTGTTTCACACAATCTTAGCGATGTATATATTTTTTGATGAACAATAATTTTGTTTTCGTGATTTGCACGATTAAAATGTGTGTTTGTGTGTGTGTGTGTGTGTGTGTGTGTGTGTGTGTGTGTGTGTGTGTGTGTGTGTGTGTGTGTGTGTGAGAGAGAGAGAGAGAGAGAGAGAGAGAGAGAGAGAGAGAGAGAGAGAGATAGAGAGAAAGAGTGAGAGAGAGAGAGAGAGAGAGAGTGTGAGAGAGAGAGAGAGAGAGAGAGAGAGAGAGAGAGAGAGAGAGAGAGAGAGAGAGAGAGAGAGAGAGAGAGAGAGAGAGAGAGAGAGAGAGAGAGAGAGAGAGAGAGAGAGAGAGAGAGAGAGAGAGAGAGAGAAAGAGTGAGTGAGTGAGTGAGTGAGTGAGTGAGAAAGAGAGAGAGAGAGAGAGAGAGGATATATAGCAGGTGAAGCATTTCCCATGATACCCAATTTGCGATAAAAAAAAAAACGAAATTTCGCCTTGCTCCATTTGTAAAACTAATAAACAAAAACAAAAAAACCCAAGAAGTCTTTTTCATATCCTGTTCTCGTTCACGTTCCCCTCTCTCAGCATTAGGAGGGGAGACCTATGCTACCTCAACCTCTTCAGAACACTCAGCTTTAGGACTGCTGATTCTGTGTGTGTCTGCACAACGCGTACCACAGAGGACGTTTAAGCAATTCTGTCTAATGTCTTTATTTCTCACCTTCGTAGATTTTTTTTTTTTTTCTTAAAAATATCAATTGTTCTGCTCTGGTCTTTCGAAAGGATGCGCGATTCTACTCCTCTTTCTCTGTCGCTCTCTCATTCCTATCCCCCCTCTCTCTCTCTCTCTCTCTCTCTCTCTCTCTCTCCGCCGTAGACTCCTTCGCCCCTCCATACAACGAAGGCTTGCCCCCATCCTTGGCCGCCAAGCCGCCACCTGGGATGCAAGGGAGAACACAGGGGATAGGCAGGACTTATTATCCCTTTCTTTCCCCTGGCTACAAAATACAGGCCCTGGGGATAGCGGAAACTTGTGCCAGAATAAACAACATTAATTATGGTCATTGTGGCGTGTACGGTGAAGTCTGCATATTAACTGTGATGGCGGTAATTTTCAACCATCGCGGCCCACGATGAATGCTTTCCTTGTATGACCGGCTGGTGCATTTCTTGGGATTAACTTTCGATAAGGCAATAATTTCAAACTAAACTGCTGCAAACCCTGGCGAAGAAAAAAAATCGTCTCTAGTATAGTACAACTCACTTACCTTACTAAGAATATTAAGCAGTTTGATGTCGATGAGTAATTATATTCTCTAAGAAGAATTCCTAGAGACTATTCTACAAGGAGAGATTACATTTGTTCTGTTCTACGATGCCTGCAACAAATCGATACAATAAGCACACACATACATACACGATCGTATTCACATACGCCAGCAACATCGACACAAGCATGCAGACAGAGGGTACCTATACAACAGCATACCATACTACCCAAGGATAAGCATCAAAGACTGACAAAATCAGAAGCAACTCGCCTCGTCCAATCTCCCATCAGCTTTCCCGCGGAATAAACCTGATCACCTGCGCTACATGACAAACGGCAAGGGCGGTTCCACGTGGACGTAGTGGTACACTAAATCTATGGCTAAGAGATCCAGAGCGGCCCCTAGGAGTACTGGGTCTAATTAAAATGCACATAAAACAATGATGTGGTACCCTCTCTCTCTCGCCTGCACCGACCTGTGATCTATGACATCCGCCCGTTAATGGCATCCCAGGAGCAGGGAGCGCGGGGTGTCACACGAAACGGATAACAAAGGCAAGAACCGAATACCTGCAAAGCTGCGAGAGCCGCCGAGAGGGGAGAAGGGAGTAGAGGGGAGAGAAGGTGAAGGGGAGAAGATGAGGGTATGAGAAGGGGTGCAGATGCGGAACATTGTGGGTACTGTTACGTGTTTTCAGAAAGTGCATTGTGCTAATGAAGAAACAAACTTAATGCAGGGTGGTGTGCTGAGCATCTGGAGTTACGAAGCATTATCCTTATTCCAAAAGTTGGCCAGTAGCATACGGTCATTATACACGGAATGTCATTTAGACAACATGGTTCGGTAGAGAAAGAGAGAAAGAGAAAAAGAGAGAGAGAGAGAGAGAGAGAGAGAGAGAGAGAGAGAGAGAGAGAGAGAGAGAGAGAGAGAGAGAGAGAGAGAGAGAGAGAGAGAGAGAGAGAGAGAGAGAGAAGAAGAAGGGAGAGAGAGGAAGAGAGAGAGAGAGAGAGAGAGAGAGAGAGAGAGAGAGAGAGAGAGAGAGAGAGAGAGAGAGAGAGAGAGAGAGAGAGAGAGGGAGAGAGAGAGAGAGAAAGAGAGAACAAAAAAGTCAGTTTAAGAAAGACATCCCAAGTGCCGCCCTGTCCCCACGGAGTCAACCGTCCAATCGGCCTATGCAAATTATCCTTTTCCGAACTCATTTGAATACGAGTCATTTTCCCCCTGCATTGTCATTGTGATGGCCTATAGAAAAAAAGAATTCGGATACCATAATGCAGTTATTGTGGGGCTCGTGTCCATGGTAAAGGTAGAATGGTTGTTGGTGATCCAAATGGGCAGTTATCCTCTCATTAAATGGTGTTTTGGGCACAACAAACGCCCAGCGGAGATCATTGATATTCAAGAGGTTTGGGTTCCCAGTCATGCTAATGTCGCGGTTCACTAGTACTACTACTACTACCTTAAGATGCTTACCGCTTATCCCCTGGTTATGTGTAAAGGCCGGGGCACACAGGAAGCTCTCTTGGAAATTAGGAAATAGTTTTTAATAGCATTTATACTTTCATTATGCAACATACTCTCACTTGTTGGTGTACGTGCGTACTGTTACTATACACGCAAGGATGTGTTTAAATCTTATGAGAAAAACAGATAAATACAAACACACACACACGCGCGCGCGCGCACGGACACACACAAAGTGTATTTGTGTGTACAAATACCTAAATGTATCTGTGTCTATTTATCTGTCCAATATCATATATAAGCACACGATCATTAATACACACACACGTGTGTGTGTGTGTGTGTGTGTGTGTGTGTGTGTGTGTGTGTGTGTGTGTGTGTGTGTGTGTGTGTGTGTGTGTGTGTGTGTGTGTGTGCGCGCGTGTGCGTGTGCGTGTGCGTGTGCGTGTGCGTGTGCGTGTGCGTGTGCGCGTGCGTGTGTGTGTCTGTGTGTGTGTGATTTGTATTTGTACACACCTGTGTACATACGAATCTAGCACACTGGTCCTCCCTACCAAAATTCACACCCATCCAAATTACCACCGGAATAAAAATCACAGGAACCACCTCTACACACTGTGCAGGTCGATCGCTCCACCCAGGACCCCAAACCCTCCTTCCCCTCCTCCCAACCCCCTACCCCTACCCATGGTCGTTCAAACCCCCGCTCATCCGAGGTTACCCGTCCCACCCTACCCTCTATCCTCACCCCTTACCCAGGCCATATTTTTAGGCTTGCAGACAATGAACGGAAATATCCTACTGCTTCTTTTTTTATTTATTGCGACAGACCTTCGGGAAAAACGGACGGTACAGTAATACGTCCCTACCTCGATTATCCTAATACGGGAAAGGGTACGGATGGTACAACATATGTGATATGTTGTTTGTATGATTTTTTTCATAAATATCTGAATTGATTTTTTATTATGACTCTTTGTACAAGTGTATTGAATATGTTGATCTATAATGCTGTCTGTGGAAGTAAATGCAGTACTGCACAGTACTGAAGTCTTCCTTGCGGATCAGTTAAAAGTGAATCTTTCTCACTGTCTCTCCTTATTTCTCTTCCTCTTCCTCTCTCTCTCTCATTCTCTTCCCCTCTCTCTCTCTCTCTCTCTCTCTCTCTCTCGTTCACGTTCCCCTCTCTCAGCATTAGGAGGGGAGACCTATGCTACCTCAACCTCTTCAGAACACTCAGCTTTAGGACTGCTGATTCTGTGTGTGTCTGCACAACGCGTACCACAGAGGACGTTTAAGCAATTCTGTCTAATGTCTTTATTTCTCACCTTCGTAGATTTTTTTTTTTTTTTTCTTAATTGTTCTTCTCTCTCTCTCTCTCTCTCTCTCTCTCTCTCTCTCTCTCTCTCTCTCTCTCTCTCGCCGTAGACTCCTCGCCCTCCATACAACGAAGGCTTGCTCCCTTATCCTTGGCCGCCAAGCCGCCACCTGGGATGCAAGGGAGAACACAGGGGATAGGCAGGACTTATTATCCCTTTCTTTCCCCTGGCTACAAAATACAGGCCCTGGGGATAGCGGAAACTTGTGCCAGAATAAACAACATTAATTATGGTCATTGTGGCGTGTACGGTGAAGTCTGCATATTAACTGTGATGGCGGTAATTTTCAACCATCGCGGCCCACGATGAATGCTTTCCTTGTATGACCGGCTGGTGCATTTCTTGGGATTAACTTTCGATAAGGCAATAATTTCAAACTAAACTGCTGCAAACCCTGGCGAAGAAAAAAAAATCGTCTCTAGTATAGTACAACTCACTTACCTTACTAAGAATATTAAGCAGTTTGATGTCGATGAGTAATTATATTCTCTAAGAAGAATTCCTAGAGACTATTCTACAAGGAGAGATTACATTTGTTCTGTTCTACGATGCCTGCAACAAATCGATACAATAAGCACACACATACATACACGATCGTATTCACATACGCCAGCAACATCGACATAAGCATGCA
>BOPN01000876.1:60000-62500 GCA_017312705.2 Penaeus japonicus | reverse complement strand
GTAAAAAACATATTTCTACACCACCCCTCTTTCAACTTTTCACTGATATCAAATTGCGACGCCTTTTTTTAACGCTCTCCCACGTCTCATCCATCCCCTCTCTCCCATCACTCCATCCCCCATTTCCCGTGCTTGTATTGGCCGGCGGAGAGTTTGGTTTAACGCGTTTAAACCCATTACCTGTGAGGCGACCACGCTCCATCCCCCACCTGGACACGGCCGGTTTAACCCCCGCTCCGGCACAGGACACAAAAGGCAGGGGGGAGGAGGAGGAGGAGGAGGGGGGGAGAGGGAAACGAAATTGTTTCACTCGCGAAACTCCGGGGTTTCCGATCAACACTCTCTAAAAACACTTTCAGAAATAAGTGCTGAAGGTTTTACAGGTGGATGTCTGTTTCTTTTGTCTTTTTGTTTCTCTGTATGTTTGTTTACGTCGCTTTTGGCTTGTGGTTGTCTCTATATCAACTGTAGGTCAGATAACTCGCATCTACGTATGCCTATATCCATGTCTTTCTGTCCCGTTGTATCTGTTAGCCTGTCTGTTTGCTAGACTCTATTACATTTTCTCTCCTACTCCACGTCGCTATCTAATTCTGATATCTCGCTGTAGTTGTGTGATCTCCATTGTATAAACGCTGAAAGAAAATAATGATACTGTTCTGACATAACACGTACGGATTACCCTCTTACAGCAACAATTTCAAAATCTATTCAGAACCCAAAAATATATAACATAGACTGATGAATGGGTTTCTCTAACACAATGAAGAGATATATCCATAGCAAGCACTTAAATAAAACGTATACATTTAACAACGGAAGCAATAGCACACAACAACGCAACCTCGCAATGATCAACAGAAATCAATTCGTAAATATACCCTCATTTTAAGGCGCCATTGCTCAACCATGACCGACTTTCAACATATCAAAAAGTCAGTACCACAAACCGCTACCCACACAAAATGCGCCGAGATTCCCCCCTCAATATGACAACGACAACCGAGAAATCAATACCATACAGGCACGCCTCTTTTCGATATTCACGTCTGCATATACAGATATATACAAAATCACAATTCAATTATTGAAAATCTGTGGATTACCAACTAGCCCCTACTTGCAACGCGAACAAGGCTATGCAGTATGCATGCCTACTGACTAACAACGCACATGATCAAAAAACAATCTATATTCAAATTATATAGGAAGGGGGAAAAGAGGGGAAGCAGAATACAAAATAAATTTCGCTCTATAAACTCCACAAAGCATAACAAAAACAAGTTATGCATAGCCGCTATAGTGAAACCTGGCGCAGTGACCGGCATCATAAACGGGCTAATATTCCGCCCTCCCATTATCGGCTGGGTCTTGGTTTTCGGAGGCGGGGAAATAGAATACGAATGGAGAGAGAGAGATAAAGAGAACGAGGAAAAGCGGCCGGTGTTTATGTTAGGCGAAATAGGCAGTCGGTCGGAAGAGCAGGTTTTACTGTAGAAAGACAAACAATGCTTCATAGCATACAATGTATCGGGAAACTGTCATGATTCCATTTCAAATGCAAGCGAATTTATGTTTTTTTTTACCCTCTGTTATTTTATACTTCATTCGTCCGTCAGATATTTATGAATCCGTGGATTATCATATATATTTCTGTCTGACTCTAAATATACACATTGCGTGCGTTCGCGCGCGCGCGTGTGTGTAAGAATGTGTGCGTGTGTGAATGTGTGTGTATGTGTGTGTGTGTATGTGTGTGTGTGTGTGTGTGTGTGTGTGTGTGTGTGTGTGTGTGTGTGTGTGTGTGTGTGTGTGTGTGTGTGTGTGTGTGTGTGTGTGTGTGTGTGTGTGTGTGTGTGTGTGTGTATGTGTGTGTGTGTGTGTTCGTGCGTTTATGTAAATATATAAATATATATATATATATATATATATATATATATATATATATATATATATATATACTTAAATATAACCAGCTCATATATGTGTGCACATAACTATCAAAGAAGATCGTAAATGCGAAATTGAAATTCAAATTTCAAAAATGTTGAAACTGAAATCACCTGTTAATAACGTGCAACCTTGCTATGCTATATGTAGAGATCACACACCTCATGTTTCAGTAATGGAATACATATACAACTGCTGTAAAACTGCGAACACAATAGTGATATCCAACAAAGAAAGGGAGGGGGAATAGAGGAAAAAAATAAGAAGACCCTCAAAAAAATAAGAAAAAAATACACGAAACAGACACATAATGTTATGCCTTAACAAAAACGAGAAAATACCATATTACCCACGATAACTTCAACAGTAAATACACACATACGATGGTAGCACTACAATACAATCTACACAGAACCACCACCCTAAAAAATAGCTAAATTTGAATATACAAGCAATAAATTCACTGTAACACAATCTACACAACACACAGAGAGTGAAGCTTAACACCAGAGACCGGGAGGCGATCTGTAAAAACATTCAGATGGTATGT
>BOPN01000876.1:40000-47500 GCA_017312705.2 Penaeus japonicus | reverse complement strand
CGCTCTCAACACCGCTCGCTCTGTGGAGTCTTCTGTGTACTCTTTGCAGTATACTCTTTGTAATATGTACTCTATGTAGTGTGTGTGCTGTGTAATGCGTACGTTGCTGTAGGGCGTACGCTGTGTTTGCCCATTATCTTCGTGGGGGAACAGCAGAAGTAACAACAACATGCTGAGTCTAGGACACATTGAAGTCGTGAGGGGGGTAGGAGCGGGGAAGTAATCGTGTAGTTCATCATTTTAATTGGGAGTTTCTATAATCCATCGGAGGGTACCCCTTCTCCCTTATGTTCTTAAGGTAAGGAGGAGGAGGAGGGGGGGGGGGGGGATTTGATAACTCTTAAGATATCTAAGAAATAATACCATCCCCTCTCCCCGCCCTATATCACATTGGTATGGGACGTTTCACCTCACCGGCCTGAATTAAATGCAGTGCTACGACTCTCTCGTTGTTGCAATGGGGATCATTTGCATACTGCCGCCGCGTCCCCAGCTTATTTCTTTCATTCATTCATTCTTTCCTTTTTCTTTTATCCCATCTCCCGGCAGCATCTTTGTGGAAGCTGCTGCCGTGACGGATTCTCTCGGCCTCCCTTATTTACTTTAGCCTCGTAAGTCTTCTTCCGGGTCGCCAAACCTCAGCATCCATTCATCTCCTGTAATCCCTTATTCATCTTGCTTCTTATGCGTTTATGGATTGCGGCTTTCTATTCTCCCTATTATTTCCCTTCCTTTAATTCTTCTCTCTTTTTATCAGTTTCTTTTTCTCCCTGCCTTTCGTATGTTCCATTTCGCGTATCTTTTTAGGAGTGTTCTTGATAAACAATTATTCTTATCTCTCTTTCTGCTTCTGTTTGCGTGTCTGTCTGTCTGATTATCTATATCTCTGTCTCTATCTTCGATCCCTGCAAACCCGGCCATAAAACACTTCCCTCATCCTCCCTTCCCCTTTTCCCCTTATTTACCCATCTCCTACCTTTACCCTCAATCATCCCCTCCCTCTCCTACCCGCTTCGCATCCTCCCTATCCCCCATCCCCCATTCTCCCTACCACCCCCCTACTTCTACCTCCACTTCCACCTCCACCACAGTAACGGTTCGATGGTATTCCGTCTTCCGCATATGTGGTACGCCAGCAGACTGTCTTGTCTTTTTGCCGTTCTTCAGGAGGGTCATTGCCTTCCCAGGGGAGTGCGCGCGGGACTCGGGGGTTGGTGGCGACAGGTGGTGACGCCGATGGTGGAGTGTTACGCCGGGTCGTGTTGTGAGGGAACTTGGTTGCGATGAGAGTGGTGACAGAGTGGTGAAAAGGGAGGGGTGATTGTATGGTATTTTTCTATATCATACATCTACTATTATCATTACTATCGTTGGTATCATATATCCGAAGGGAGTTTAGTCAGTATTCGCATGATAGCAATAATTAGTCAAAATTCGTGTCCTTCCACTCTCAACTCGCTAATCTGTCCATTTTGCTAATTAAATAAATATACAATATCAATATCACCTAACCCTAAAGAACAGGAGAAAACGTTTAAGATTGATGAATATTCCAGATATGTCAGAGTAAAAAAATATATCGTGCATCGCCAGAGTCAATCACATATATTGAAACGTCATGATCCATTGATAAATTAATCCATTAAAAGCCAGCATACGAACACTCTGTTGTTTCAGGTACTATCCGATTTCGGCGATATATCGTGGCCATTTTAAAGGAAACCATTTGATAGGGTTGTAAAATATTCATTTTCATCTTTTAATGGCGAAAATTCGAGAAAACTGTTTCTATAGACAGTGGCCACAACATATTTTCACGATGCACAAACAGTATATGCAGTACGTGCATTGCATGCAGGTAAATATACATTAAATATGCATACGGAGGAATGGATGCATGAATTTTGCTTAACTCTGTCTTTCAGTCAGTCAGCCATTCTCAATCTCTCTCTTCTCTCCTCTCCTCTCTTCTCACTTTCTTCCCATTCTTATTCTTATTATTCTCATTTTCCTCCTCCTTAATTATAATCATAATCATAATCATCGTCACCACCACCACCTATGCCATCACCTTCATCAACACCATTGAAACCACGAACCTCATCACCATTACATTACGTACAAACAAAAAGAGTAAGAATACAGTACATGCAATCGACCACACAAGCACCAACTCATAAACGGGAAATATGTCGCGCATAAACGAAAGAAAATAGTTAAAAACAGCAGCCCATAAAAGCGCTCCATACAAAATCAATACTTTCCCTTCCAGGTGTCCACTTCCAGCCCCATAACCCGTCGACAATTAACCCAGCTGGAACAACCATTTATCCGAATGCTATTAAATTTTGTTGATAATAAACCAGCGGATATAAATTCCAGGACCAAAAATAAATTTGTGGAAATGGTGCCATCAATTTGTGCTGGCAAACCGGGAGGAGAGGAACCGGTAGGAGAGGAACCGGGAGGGAACCAAAGGGCGGAGGAGAATAAGGAGAGAGGAAGGGGGGGATGAAGGAAGACGCTAGAAGGGGGAAGGGGGAGGTAGGTCATTTGGCGACGGCCTGGAATGCCTGTCCTGGGTCCCGTCGGTTCCAAGAAGACTAGTAGGAGGGGGGGGGGGGGGGGGGTGAAGGGTCCTATGCACGCGATTACCCTTCCCTGCGTGGTGACGGCGAACGAGTGTGTTTTGGTTTTAATGGTAGGATGTTATGCATGCGCGTACTATGAAAAAGTAAGGGAAGGAGGAACGGAATGACAAGGGGAGTGGGAGAGGAGAGATGGAAAGGGAATATATAGATATACACATAATTATAAGTGTTTATCTGTCTATTTCTCTATTTGCATATTCATAGTAATGTCTACATAAATCAGTTTCTCTATACACATGTGTGTGCATCTCTCTCTCTCTCTCTCTCTCTCTCTCTCTCTCTCTCTCTCTCTCTCTCTCCCACACACACACACACACACACACACACACACACACACACACACACACACACGCACACACACACACACACACACACACACACACACACACATATATATATATGTATATATAGATAGATAGATAGATAGATAAATAGATAGATAGATAGATAGATAGATAGATAGATATATATATATATATATATATATATATATATGTATGTATGTATATATATACATATATGTATATATATATATATATATATATATATATATATATATATATATATATCCATATTTGCATATATGCATGGATATGTACACACTGCATGGGAAGAGTTAATGAGTGTCCATAAAATCCCCTGATCCTCCCAGACGAGTCCAGAGCCCTAAGAGCGAGCAGCCTTCCCACAAAGACTCTCCTCCGATCAACCACTGGGATCGCACATATGGGGCAGCCTTAGCATCCCGTAATGCAGAGACTGCTGACCATTCCAACTTCGCTCACCGAGGCAAAGATGGCCGTCATCGATAACTGGACCAATTCACTTCTTCCCCGTCTCTCCTACCCTACCCTCCCCTCCCCTCTCTATCTCTCTCTTTCTCTCTCTCACCCCGCTATCTGTCCCGCTTCTTCCTCTTTTCCCCTTTATTCATTATTCTTCCGTGTCTCTCCAACTATTCGTCCCCTCTTTCCTTACTTTTCCTCTTCTCTGTCACTTCAACTTTCTCTCCTCTCTTCCTCTCCCCCTCTCCACTCCTCTCCTTTCCTCTCCTACCTTCTCCTTTCTTCCTTCCTTATCATCCGTTCTAATCCTTCCCTCACCTACTCCACCCATCCATCTCTCCCCTCCCCATCCTCCTCCCCTCCTTACCCTTTTTTCTCCCAACCGAATGCCCGCTTAAAACCAACGATTAATATAAATAAATTCCTACTCGAACATCCGCCTATTGTCTCACAAGAAACAAAAGGACCCATCTCGATCCATCTAATTAAAGAGTGAATGACTCGCTAAATTCTTGAGGGTGGCCGAGGGGGTTCTCTGTTATGTAGGAGAGGCGGTCATGCCGGACGAGGCCCCTGCGCGTCCGTGATCGTGTCCTTGTTGGTCCTGTGTGTGCCTTGTTCTTGTTGGACTTCTATTTTTGGGTGTTTTGTCCTTGTTGGGCCTAGGTGTTCTTGTTGATTTTTAGTGTGTGTTGTTTCTCTTGGGTGTTTTGTCCTTGTTGGGTCTAAGTGTTCTTACTGATTTGTGCGTGTTGTTCTTGTTGGTCCTTTGTCTGGTTTGTCCTTGTTGGACCTGTGTTCTTGTTAGTTTGTATATATGTGTTCTTGTTGGACCTTTGTGCTTTTGACTTGTGTGTATATTCCTGTTTGTTCGTGTTCCTGTTAATGTGTTATTATTCTTGTTGGCGGTGTGTTTTGGCCTATTCAAGTGCGGGTGTGTATACGTATTCGTGTTAGTTTTCTTTGATCATACTTATTTGTGTAATCGGTTCTTGTGAAAACTACGAAAATGTTCATGTCGATCCTCTGTGTTTTTCTTAATTTATGTATAAAGTTCTTTTTCTGATTTTCTGTTAATAACGTGTGTACTTGTTTCTCCTTTGTATTTTTGTTGATCTTACGTGTTCTTATTAACCCTGCAAGTTCATCATGATCCCGACCTTTTATCTCTATAATCACTAAGAGGTCAAACTTCTTGGCTTTTCTGTGAGCTCGTACATTCCCAAAAATTTATTTTATAGATTTTACTACCCTGGGTAAGTGTGTGTGTGTGTGTGTGTGTGTGTGTGTGTGTGTGTGTGTGTGTGTGTGTGTGTGTGTGTGTGTGTGTGTGTGTGTGTGTGTGTGTGTGTGTGTGTGTGCGTGTGTGTGTGTGTGTGTGTGTGTGTGCGTGAGCGTGTGCGTGTGCGCGTGTGTGTGATATCATGTGTGGATATGTATCTGTGCATATGTAAGCGTGTGTAGCCTCGCATCAGAGCAAATGAACCTGACCTTACCAACTTCGACTTCACGACCACCCCCCAAACACGCGAAGAATTCTCAGCATCATTAAAAGCACAATTAGCCCGTTCGCCAACACGACTAATACCCCGCAACCGAGTCCGTCATAACCAGTCCTGAACGATTTTTCTGGCCGACGTCACCTTCCCTACTTGCCCTGTCTGCCCTGCCTGCTCTGGCCTGTCTGCCTGCCCTACCCTACCCTACCCTACCCTGCCTTGTTCAGCCCTGCCCTGCCCTGCCCAGTCAGCCTTTCTCCCTCCATTAAACCCCTTGCAACATATAATAAATGACTGGTGAGTTCCAATTCGCATTTCTGCTCTTCTGTCACGCATAAAACAGCGATTTGGATGCCATGCCGGGGATGATATGTACTGATAAGGCTTATCATGAGGCCGCACCACCTTCTCTGCCGCTCTGCCATTCCCTTACGGATAAAGCCTGTGATCTTGTCCTTTTCTTTTTGTTTTTGCTTGGTACCAGATCTCTCCTCTTGGACTCTGTTAATGAGTGGAGTTCTTACCACAGTTTCTAGAACTTCCTTGATCCTTTTTTTATCCTTAGTTCTTAAATTATTAATATTTTTTTTTCTTTTTTTTGTCTTTCAGCCGATACCATACTTATCGCATGTTAATATCTCAATACCTAGTGGGGGGAGACTATAACCTTTTCCAGACTATTAATACACCTCAAACTCACTCTCTTAAACGTTCCTCGCCCTCTTCGACGACCTCAGGACACAATCATTCTCCTTACTCATAACATCGAATCCCACGGACACCATCACCAACCCCCTCCCCACCCCACCCTCCATCCACCCTCACCCCGATCCCTCTTGCACGACGCATCGCCTCTTTGAAAACTATCCAATTCAGGATAACTGCCGGCTTGCCCCACACTCCTAGCTATCAAAACCTCCTCCAATAGGATATCAGCCCGTGTTAGTGACGTCGGACACGGAATACGGCACGCGTTGATGGAAGTCCCTCCTTCGGGGTGATGGCGCGCAAGAGAGAGAGAGAGAGAGAGAGAGTGCCTTCAACTCCAGGACAAAAGGAATGGCGTGGGGGTTGCTTCGGCGCGTGGTTGGAGAGGTTTGCTTGTGTGTGTGT
Organism: Penaeus japonicus; assembly: GCA_017312705.2. NCBI lineage: Eukaryota > Metazoa > Arthropoda > Malacostraca > Decapoda > Penaeidae > Penaeus > Penaeus japonicus. Next base: position 41,452 of record BOPN01000876.1, on the reverse strand, counting down.
GTGTGTGTGTGTGTGAATGTATGAGTGTGTGTGTGTGTGTGAATGTATGTGTGTGTGTGTGTGTGTGTGTGTGTGTGTGTGTGTGTGTGTGTGTGTGTGTGTGTGTGTGTGTGTGTGTGTGTGAGAGTGTGTGAGTGTGTGTGTGTGAGAGTGTGTGTGAGTGTGTGTGTGTGTGTGTGTGCGTGTGTGTGTGTGTGTGTGTGTGTGTGTGTGTGTGTGTGTGTGTGTGTGTGTGTGTGTGTGTGTGTGTGTGTGTGTGTGTGTGTGTGTGTGTGTGTGTGTGTGTGTGTGTGTGTGTGTGTGTGTGTGTGTGTGTGTGTGTGTGTGTGTGTGTGTGTGTGTGTGCGGGCGAGAGACAAGAGTGTCATTCCTCCATTGTGCTCGTGTCGTGCTTTCAAAAGGGTGACGCGCAAACAGACCGATGCAACGCCATTCGTTCACTATCGGCTTAATGTGATCCATAGTGATTGATAGAAAGAACAAAGGAAGAACATCAATCCATAAATGCATTAACAGATGAAAACAAGAACAATAACATTGGTCCTCCAAAGCACACATCAATTGATTAAAGCTGCTTCATGAAACTGACAAAAATCGATTTAGAAAAGAAGTGCACACAAATGATGCTAATAATGTTAGTGATGATAATATAATAATAATAGTAATAATAACAATAATAACAACAATAATAATAATGACACTAATAACAATAACAATAAGAATAATGATAGTGTAAATCATAATAACAATAACAATAATATTAATAAAAACAATAATCAAGCATATCAAACACAAGAATATGATTTAATCTAAAATGAATGAATAAAATATGGCATATTTCTTGTCGGATAACGACGAGCAACCTCGTTACAGAAGTTTAGCCCAAAGCGTGCATGCTCCGTCCATCTTTACTATGTCTTTTGTCTCAAGGTAAGTCTTAAGAGTCACGTGCGCTTTGTCACAGCGAACAAAATATCTCATTCGGTATGTTTGAGGCCACATGTCGTATGAATGGAGCGTACACGTCAAAAACTGCGCTAAAAAGGGTAGGTAAGAAGTCGAGAATAACTGAAAAGGGAAATCGGAAATCACATTGCAGCAGGAATGCAAAAAGGGATGGTTTTATAGCAAAAAGGAGTGGAGTGAGAGGAACGTATCAAACGCATTGAAACTGTACTTTGACAGTATCTCGGTTCCGTATTTCATTAAGGACGAATCTGGATACCTTGGTTAATGAAAAAGGAGTCGCATTCCCACCGAAGGACTACATCCTGTACCCCTCCCCTATCCCTATTCCCCCGTCTCAATGTCGTCCTTGGTTTTGGCAAAGAAGCTTTGGTGGCGACCCTGAGTCAAACTAGGGTGCTTCAGGACTACGGACCCTACCCCTTCCTTCTTCTACGGTTCCTCCACCTGGCTGTCGAGCAGAATTTACGCCAAAGGACATAACCT
>BOPN01000876.1:32500-35000 GCA_017312705.2 Penaeus japonicus | reverse complement strand
TCGTTTAATCCTGAGTGTATCTACGGTGTTGCAGAGGCTTTGTTTATGATTACGGATTGGAGTTTGATTGCTCCTCAGGTAAATGACTCGTTGAATTTGCTTTTTATTTCATTTCTTTTTCCACTTCCTTTTTGTCTTCGTTTTGTTTCTTGTTTTTCGGTGTTTTTTTAGTGGAAGAAGGTTACAGTACATCAGACGTGTACTGGAATATCAAGAACTTGTTTTATGTGAGTGTTCGCTCGGATGGCGTTACGAACATGTCTGTGCGAACCTGCAAGTTGTTTAACAATGTAAGTAGTGGTTTTATTATTGCTGCCTCTCGGAGATCACTTGCCATACATACATGCATTACATATTTATATATATATATATATATATATATATATATATATATATATATATATACTTATATACATATATATACATATATATATATATATGTATATATATTATATATATTATATATATATGTATATAAATATGTATATATATATAATATATAATATATATATAGATATATATATATACATATATATATATATATATATATATATATATATATATATATATAGAGAGAGAGAGAGAGAGAGAGAGAGAGAGAGAGAGAGAGAGAGAGAGAGAGAGAGAGAGAGAGAGAGAGAGAGAGAGAGAGAGAGAGAGAGAGAGAGAGAGAGAGAGAGAGAGAGAGAGAGGAGGAATAAAATGGAAGAATGGGGTGAAAATCCGTTGACACGTGTAAAGATAAAACACAAACCCAGTGACAACACAGCTAAACAACCAAAACAAACCGTACATGCGCGGATATAAAGGGATATACATATTTGACCTGACACGTAACAATGGATCGTGCAGTGACAGCGTTCTCATTCAAACCTCGGAGATTCATCGCGTGTGGATCAACCTGAATAACTGCAACTAAAGTACTCAAAGTAGTTTTTTCTTTAAAAATCTATTTGCAATAGTAAGAAACATATTCATCAAATTGACCAATGTATTTAAAATATTTTTCATAATTAGAACAAAAATCACGCGAACAGAGAAACAGTAATATAATCACCTTTATTTCTTCCTACAAAAAGACCAAAATCAGAGATTTCTAGCATTTGAAAATGCCATCTATATATACATTCACATTCTCAAAAGTAACGAAACTACCGAAAACTAAAGGAAATCAAACGGTACCGACGGTACTTTTTAAGGGGTACTCCCTGTTTCGGTATTATTTTTGCGACTGCTTGAGGTAATTAAAACAGTTTTAAGCCCCCCTTTTTAGAGATTTCAGTAACTGGTACTTTTCATTCTATACATCTATGACCATACGACAATTCTAAAGTCTAAAAGCGGTATTTCACAGCTGTGCTCAAGACAATGAGACCACCAGCGAGATTTCTGCCCTAAGAGGAAGCCCTGCGGAGCCAAGAGGCCTCTGAAAATACATACATCTACGACTCCTTGTATCTTTTCTTCATAAGGAGAAAAATCGGACAGCCCTGTCGCTTCCAGAAGCAGATTAATCAAGCAGTACCGAAGTGGACCCCGTCCAGGTAAGCAGGTCAAGCAGGTACCTGATATCGCCCCCCCCCCCCCCCCCCGCCCCCGCCCCTTCACCTCGGGGCTCTCAACATCCCAACGCTAAGTTCCTGATCCTTTTCGTCTTTTACTTTAAGAATTCCTTTTTTTCTTTCACTCTCATCATCCACACACACAAACGTATACACACCACACACTGTATCTATGTATATACATATGCATCTCTATATGAATTTCACTGCCATTCAGATCCTCTTGCTTCCGCGTAGCTGGAGAAACCAAGATTGACTCAAGATCTCGTTTATGTTCCGAACAAGAAATGACCCTGAAAGAAGCTGGAAAATGCTTTGTAAGGAGGAGTAGCTGTCTGTAGAAAGTAGGAATTGCAGAGAGAAGAGAGAAGTGAAAGAAAATCCGATGTTAGAAGAGAAGAGGCAGTCAGAAGTTTAAAAGTAACCATAAACGAAATTCCCCCCAAAAGAGATAGTTAATTACATATATACTAAACGCTTTTTTCTCTCCCTTTCTTCCTCCGTCTTCCTTCTTTCCCCTCTTTTGCTATCTTATTCCCGTCTCCTCCGTCCCTAAACCCCTTTTAATTCAATCCATTCCCCGCTCTTTCGTCATTTGAACCCTTTCAGTTTCTGCCCTCTCTTTCTCCTCTTTTCTATCCTATCCCCACAGCTTCCATTCCATCAAACCGCCCTCCCTCGCTTTACCCTGCTCATCTTCTCCCCTCCCCATACCCTTTCCCTTCCCTCCCTTTCCCCTCTTCTTCCTTACCTTCTCTCGGTGTTTCGTTTCGCCCCCCTCCCTCTTATTCACGGTCTCCTAATTACACCTCCAAAGCCCTTCCCGTATCTATTTATACGAGAAACGCCTCCCTTCTCTCTCTCGTCTTATTTATACTCCCACTGTCGATTCTGTCACCTGGGCTCGGCACCGATCAGCTGATGTGAAGGACACAGTT
>BOPN01000876.1:27500-30000 GCA_017312705.2 Penaeus japonicus | reverse complement strand
ATATATCACTTGATATATCTTTCCACTTGTCTCTTTGTCAATTGACATAATTTTCCCATCCATTTATTAATCCCCCTAACCACTATCTCTGGACCCATCCACTTACCCATTCATTCGGTTGTTTACCTGTTCTCCCCATGTACTCGTTAACCATCTCATTCACTAATTCATATGCTCTACAACTCACATATCCATTTAAGTCGTTATCCTAACCACCCACACACCTACTCACCCACCCACACACACCCAAACATCCTTTAACCTAACGCATCCACCCAACTCCTTAATCCCTCAACTCATCCATCCCTCCGCCCATCCATCCTCCACATCCACATCCCATACATAAAGACGCTCGCCTGAGATATTCCCTGCCGTTACTTGTCCACTTGCGGGCCGAGAGAGCCATAGAAATAGCCACAAACATATTTAACGAGCACACATCGCTAGTTTTATCGGCGCGAGTCCCGGGGTGGGTGGGGGGCTGCTGCTGGTGCTTGCTTGCTTGCTTGCTTGCTTGGTTCACTATCGGTTGCTGTACTCGTCACAATACACGGTGCGGCTTATAGTTCAGTCACTATAGCGGGTTTTATTGAGTTTCTATAAACATCGGTGCAGGATTAAAAAGAAATATATGCATGAACAAACAAGCACACTTACTCACACGCACACACTCAAACACACACACACATACACTCACGAACACGCACTCACAAACAAAAAGGCTTCTACTAGCGCACGCAAGCAAATAAACACAAACACACGCCCCAACATAACCCCCCTCCTCCCACCCACACCCTCGAGCCAGGCCACCGCGCCACCCGGCGGGAGAAACCACACACACACACACACACCTTCGCATGAGCGCTATCCATAAGTCTTAATCATAGGCCGTTGTCTGACGTAACAGATAGGCGCACTTTAAGCGGCCGAGGCTCTAGGGACGGCGCGGACACCTCGCTAACAAGACTTAATTGGCGGCGCACCTGTAATTGGGCCTTACACGCGCGTAATTGTGTGTGGCAGGGAGGGGGGCCAAGGGGAGGAGTGGGTAGGAAGGGGAGGCAGGAGGGGAGGGGGGAAGGCGGAAAGAGATAGGCGGGGGAGGGGGTGGGCAAATAAATCACAGTTATGACGACGTCGCGGTCCAAAGCCTCCTCGGCCGGCCAGCCCAGCCCGTCTGGAAGGCCTGCCTTCCTTTTGTACAGACCTGGAGAGAGGTAGACAATGCGGGAATGTGTGTTTGCGATTGTATTTGTGTCTACCATTGTGGGGGAAGGGGCGTGTAGAAGTGAGTTTATGTGTGGGTGTGCGCGTGAATAAATGTGTGTGAATGTGTAGGCGTGTGTGTGTATCTGAATGCGCGTACCGTGTTTGCGTGTGTCTATGCGCGAGCGCGTATATGTGTGTGTGCGTATGCACGCAGCTCCGTTTGCACGCTGGCAGCGGCGGGACCCCACAAGCCTTCCCCCTTCCCACACCAAAGGCAAGCCTCGTATCACTGCATGAAAAACGAGGCGCATCCGGTGCGCAGGATAAACAGTTTTCTCTGGTCATTAAACAGGGTCTCCTATTATCTCAAGACTAATCATTAACGGTAAATATCGCCCAGGTAATGTCAGCCTCGTATTACTCCTCGTTCATTACGGGGCATCAAGGTATCAGTTGCTCTGCTCTCAGGTTCGAGGCAGGAAATTGAGTTTCTTTTCCCTTGCAAATGTGAGAGCACATTTTTTCTGGGGTGTTTACACTATTGCATAAACATGAGCGTAACCGACATTTACATACGTATACGAACATAATAATGTATTGAAAATGTATCTAGAATTATTAAAAATACACAAATACACTCAGTAGTATAAAGAATAAATGACGTCATAAACATGTAATATAATAACAATAATGCGGTTGCTCTTTGAAACCATCTGATAAAAATAACCCATTGAAATTACAAAACGTTAAAGAAAAACAATTATAATGAACATAATTATAACAATACCAACACTAAAATTACGAAGATAATCACAGGGCTTTCACCATCTCGATACGACGAGGAAAAAAAAAAAAAAAAAGTATTTTCCTTGGAGCCATTACACTCAAAGTCCTTCCTCCTTGCATGTCGGCGAGGCAAAACCTTCTCACAAGTATTCCTGAGTTGTGCATTTTCCTTAAGCACAAGACCTGCTAAAGATTTAACCCGATATGCCGTCAGTCCTACCATGAATCTCGCCAAAGGAGGGGGAGGAGGGAGAGGAGAAGGAGGAGGAGGAGGATGGACAGGGTGCTTTAGATAGACTCTGGACTCCTTCCTCCCTAAAAAAAATACCCCCCTCCTCCCTCCCGCCTAAAAAACAACAACAACGTAATGTTTGCATTAATGCTTTCACTTTTTCTTTCCATTTTTTCCGTTTTTTTTCTACATCCCTTGCTACAACCCCCTCAACCTCCTTATACTTACTTGGATTCACCCCCCCCCCCGCTAAAACATCCTTCAATGAATAAC
>BOPN01000876.1:17500-22500 GCA_017312705.2 Penaeus japonicus | reverse complement strand
ATTAGGTGAAGGACGCAATATGGAGATAAAATTGCACATGTCTACAGTGATTTTGAAACACAGGCATGCCAATGTTTCTCAATAAGGTAATTAACTTTTTTTTACAAAGATAGGGTAAACTATTGTAAAGCAAAAGCTCTTTCTTTGACTCTGATTTTCATAATGACGATATTAATGATGGTGATGATGATAATAATGATGATGATGATAGTAACAATATTAACTATAATAATAATAATAATAATAACAATGATAATAGTAATAATAATACTGATAATAATAACATAGTAATAATACACATCAGTAAAGGGGTAAAAGTCTACGGTACGGTGACATCACGTTTCATGAACGGTTCCATGGCAACCTCTATCACACAACCGAACTTTTGCCATGAATTATTTTCCGCTTTCAGAAATGATGGTATTGTCATGAGAAGTCAACGCTCACAAAAATAATAAATCAAGAACAAAATTTAATAAAAAAAATAAAAAAACGTACATTCACGCTTTTTAAGCTGTATCACTAATATCAAAATTATTGCTGCTGTTATCGTTATCATTATCATTATTGTTGTCAGTGGCATTATCATCATGCGTTAACATTAATAATCTTGCGTCTGATCACCATCAAAGAAAAGGGAAAAATGTCAACAAATCTCAGCACCCCCAACTCCGTCTTATCCCCCCCCCTTGTACAGAATGGCGTCGCACCCGGCCACAAAGCTTTCCTCCCCCTATCCCTTCACCCCATCTTACCCACTCTTACACCCAATCCTACCCACTCCTTACCCACTCCTCCCCATCTCATTACCCCATCCTCGCCACCCCTCCACCCTATCTTACCAACCCCCTCACCCCATCCTCCCCACCCCCTCACCCCATCCTCCCCCCCCCCCACCCATCCTCCCCCACCCATCCTCCCCCACTCCTCGTTCTTCGCTGCGCTGGCATATCCCGACCGTTTCCGTAATGGCCATAACAGACTGCTACGTCGAACAAGAGTATTATTCAACCCTTCCCTCACACCGCGGCGAGAGGGGAGTCTCCACTGCCTCTTCCTCTCTCCCGCGATAAGGGGAAAAACAAACATAAAACCTCATCGTTTAATTTGAATTTTATATTGGAATCCCGACAGGAGACTATTACCTCGCACTTTATAACTTTCACCCGGTTGCTGTGCCTTTTTCCACAAGGAGGGAAGGGGGGAGGGGGGGGGGGAGACGGTGTAAGGAGCAGGTACGCGGAAAAGAGCTCTTTCCTCAGCCCTCATAGGCTCACTCAGTGCCTCCTCAGCCTCCCTGCCCTCTACCCACTCAAAAAATTATAACAAATAAATCAATCAATTGATTATTACACGTGCAAATTTAGGTGCACACGGCATTAGGGCGAAAATAAGATTTAAGGCTTGACTCAGCTTTATGCTGTATAATCAATGGTCGTGAGATACAATGGAGGAATAAAAGAAAAATTTTGATTTATAGTTGAACAGAGTGGGAGAGAGGAAGAGGGAGAGTGAGAGGGAGAGCGAGAAGGAGAGAGGGAGGAAGGGAGGGAGGGAGGGAGGGAGGGAGGGAGGGAGGGAGGGAGGGAGAGAGAGAGGGAGAGAGAGAGATAGAGAAAGGGAAGCAAAGAGACGGAAGGAGAGGTAGAGAGAGAGAGAGAGCATATCAGAGAGAGAGAGAGAGAGAGAGAGAGAGAAAAAACAATCAAGTTCATCAATAACACAATAGAAAATCCGAGTCAACAACCTCCCTGGAAGAAGATACACTTGTTAAGCATCGACAAGAAAAAAAATCACCCGAAGGAGAGGAAAAAAGAGTGAACGAAAGAGTATATCTATCACACTAACAAGGTACTTGACACTGCTGTATAAGTGTGTAAGTAACATAGGCTCGCGGGTGATTAACAACTTTACGATAGTCATGAACGAACCAGACTGGCGACTCGTAAACTTGGGTGACGTTATATCCAAACTTTATGTTAGCTTTACGGCAGGATGAGGGGAGAGAGGGTAGAGGGAGGGAAGAGGGGAGGGGAACTTTTCACTTGCATAAAGTTCCGTGCCGCTATCTCTGATCTATTCCCCGATGTATAGCCGGGTAAGCTCAGACGCAACACAACACACACACACGCGCGCGTGCATCCGTATACATTCTCTGTGGAGTGGTGTTTATGTGGAAGCATTTATATTGACGAAAATATATACATACTCATGAATATGCATTTGCACAATACATACTGAAATATGTGCTTATATGTACAGATGTATAAATAAATACATAAATGAATATATATACATATGTACATATATATATATATATATATATATATATATATATATATATATAATACATATATATATATATATACATATATATACATATATATAATAAATAAATATATATATACATATATATAATATAAATATATATATATACATATATATAACATATATATATGTATATATATATATATATGTTATATATATGTTATATTACATATGTTATATATATATATATATATGTGTGTTTTATATATATATACATATATATATACTGTATATATATACATATATATATATATATATATTGTATATATATGTATATATGTATATATATATATTGTATATATATGCATATATGTATATATATACATATATATACATATATATACATATATATATACATATACATATATAAATGTATATATGTACGTACATATGCATGTATGTATGTATGTATGTATGTATGTATGTATGTATGTATGTATGTATGAAAGAATGAGTAAGAGTATGTGAGCGGGCGCGAGAGAGAGAGACAGAAAGAGAAAAAGAAAGAAAGAGAGAGAGAGAGAGAGAGAGAGAGAGAGAGAGAGAGAGAGAGAGAGAGAGAGAGAGAGAGAGAGAGAGAGAGAGAGAGAGAGAGAGAGAGAGAGAGGGGGGGGGGGGGTACACGAAAAGCGAGGAATAAATAAAGAGAAAGAGACACAGAGAGACAAAGAGGAAACAAGCACACAGAGAGACAGAGGAAGCGAAACAGAGACAGAAGCGTACACAAAGCAAGGACAGAGAAAGGAGGAGGAGAATGTCTTGTACGGCACAAGTCCGCTTTCACAACTTTAAGCAAGTAAAAATTTACACACTTCCTACCATACGAGCAACGATATACTAATGCCGACGTAAAATACACAAATGATGTCGTAATGTTAGCTTGCATGTATATACTCCACGCAGAGGCACATTTTGCATGTATACATACGCACACGCGCACACGCACACACACACACCCACATACATACACACACACACACACACACACACACACACACACACACACACACACACACACACACACATATATATATACATATATATATATATATATATATATATATATATATATATATATATATATATATATGATCAGAAATATAACAGATGAACAAATTAAGAAAAAAATCATAATGAGAGTGAGAGGCAAATAAACACATGAACTAGAGAAATTGAAGAAATTGGAAGAAAGAAATAAAGAAAAGAAAGAAAAAAATGAAAATTAAGAAAGAAAGAAAACAATTAAGAAAGAAAGAAAATGAAAGAAAAAAGGAAGAAGGAAAGAGAGAGAGAGATAGAGACAAAACAAAGAAAATAAAAGAAAAGAGAGCAAGAAAAAAGAAGCAATAAAGAAAAGGAAGAAAAAAGAAAGAAAAATAAAAGAGATGCACAGTATAGGAACAAGGAAGAAAAAAAGAAAGAGAGACGAAAAACAAAGAAAGACAAAAAAGAAAAGAAAAAGGAGACGTCCCAACCTACAAAGAGGGACGCGATGTCCTACACAAGAGAGAAGGGGGAGTGAAATCCCTCACCGGATTCCCTAGACCCAAGTTTGTTCATCGATATTCTGTAAATTATATCAAGACACCGGATTGACCGAGATTAATTCGATCAAGACCTCCTTGGCATGGAGATTGTCTCGGGCGGGCGGGGGGAGGGGGGGGAGAAGAAATTCTAAATCTAAATATGGAGAGGAGAGGGGTTGTTGGGGGGGTATGGTATCCCATCTCTCCTTTCCCCACTTCTTTCTTCTTCCTTCTCTCCCCTCCTTCTCATTCTATCAACCCCTTTCTCCTCCTTTAAATCCCAACCCCCAGCCCCCTTTTCTCCCTCCACCACATCCTATCCCCCTACTCTTCTCTCCCCTCCTTCCCCTTTCCCTTCTCTCTCCCTTTCTTCTCTCCCCTCCTTCCCCTTTCCCCTCTCTCTCCCTTTCTTCTCCTCTTATTCCCCTCTCACCCTTCCCCCGCTCTTACCTCCTCCCCTTTCCCCTCTCTCCCCTCCTCATCCTATTTGCCCCACCCCCCTTCCCCCCTCTCCACTCCTCATCCTATTCCCCCTCCCCCCTTCCCCTCTCTCCCCCACCTCCGCCTAATACGATTCCTGCAGAAACCGTTATCGGCAAATGCGTAAATGTATGATGAAATCTTGGGGGTCGATCGCTACACGGGAGAGAATTCTTCGTCTTGCCTCTCTTTGTCTCTCCTCTGTCTGTCGCTCTTCTCTTGCTCTCTGTCTGCGTGCCTCCCCCCCCCCCCCCCCCCCCTCTCTCTCTCTCTCTCTCTCTCTCTCTCTGTCTCTCTCTCTCTCTCTCTCTCTCTGACTTCCTCATGATGTATCAGTAACTGATGTCGCTGATAACTACTGGCAACTGACTTAAGCAACAATTTATTTCTTGCAACAACTACCGATTAACTTGGTTCATCCTGTATCCATGGCAACCACCGCCAATCCGTACACAGCTGTCCGAATCCTTCACTTTAATGTCTTCTTGCAGAGTTAAGGCGACTTGTCCGATTGCGCGGTCGAAGTGGCTGCGGGACCTCGCCAAGCCAAAAGGGCCGATAGAAGAGGAACAAGAATAGAGGATGGAGGGGAAAAAATGTAGAGTTGAAACGAGAGCGGACCATAAATTTCACAAGAAATGGTTTGTAAGGGTCCGCACGACTTAC
>BOPN01000875.1:368014-370514 GCA_017312705.2 Penaeus japonicus | reverse complement strand
ATAGTAAAAATGATAATAACTATAATGATTATGACAGTAATGAAAATATAAAAATGATAACGATAACGATGAGAGTAATAACAATCATAAAAATGATGTCAACAATGATGGTGCGGTTAATAAACATAATAGGAAAGCAATAGTGTTGCCAGTAATAATGATAACAATAATGATTACGGTAATAATAACAACAATAATAACAATGATAATGATAATTATGATAATAATGTAATGACATAAGAGTAATGACAAAAAGATAAAAAACAATAACAATAAGAATGGTGATGAGGATAATGCTGCTGAAAATAATGATTATGATGATAATAACTGAAAATTATAACGACAATGATAGGAACACTATTCATCATAATGATGATACTAATAATGAATCATCCTTATTGATAATAATAGTAAGGATCATAATAATAATCATGATGATGATAATAGTTATTACAATGATGAAAATAATGATGAAAGTAATGAAAACGATAATGGGAATAACAATGATCACAATGAAAATATAATCATATCAATGATAGTGTTAATATTGATATAAGTGACAATAATAACTGTGATAATAATAATAATGATGATGATAATGATAATGATAAATAACAATAATGATAATAATGCCAATGTTAATGATAAGGATTATAGTGATGATAATGAAAATAAATACAATGATGGTAATGATGATAATAATGATCATATTAATAATAAAGATAATAATAATGATAATAGTAATGATAATAATGATAATAATTGTGGTAATGACAGTGATAATAATAGAAATAACAGCAATCATAATCACAATATTGATGATAATGATAATAATAACGATGCCATTGACAATAGTATTAATGAGGATTGTAACAATAATGATAATGATAATAATAATGATGATAATGGTCATAATGATTGGAACAATGATGGTACTATCAATACTATATTGATGATGATAATGTTAATGTTAAAGACATCATGGCAAGGTATATAATCATGATAAAGCGAATAATGATAAAAATAATAATGATAATAATGATGATAATAACAATGGCAAAAGTGAGGATAATAATGATGAAAGGGATGATTGATAAGATTAATTTTTACAATGATAATAATGAAAATAATGAACCAACGTTGAAATATGATAATGATGACAATAATGATAACGACAATACCTGTGTAAAATATAATGATACTGATAATCACCATCGCCATCATCATCATCATCATCCTCATCGTCATTATCATCACCATCATCATCATCATCATTATCATCACCATTATCATCCTCATCATCATATCATCCTCATCATCACCACCATCATCATGATATCAACAATAATTATGGTAAAGACAAAAAGGATGGTGATGATAATGTTTATGATATCAATAATGATTTACTGCTGCTACTACTACGACTAATGGTGATGATGATGATGATAACAATAATGGTCATTATAGATGATAACGATAGTAATGATGATGATAAAAGTGAAAGTAATAGTAAATATAGTAAGAACGATGATTATAAAAGTAACCATCGTCATCTTTATCATGATAGTAAAAAAAAAAAGATAATAATTAGCATAATAATCGTTTGCATCTTCATAGCGATTATAATGATAATATTGCCAATGGTAATAGTTATATGAGATAATATAATCATTATCTTAAATATCTTATACAACGAAATTTCTTATAATTTCATCACTTTTTATCATTATCTTAGAAATCATTACCAATAAAAATGACAAACACACTCAAGTGAGCGTCCCTCCAAAACAAAAACATATCCCGAACAATGCAATGGAGGAGGGGGGGGGGGGGGGCAAGGGTGTGAGCGCACCGGAAGGAGTCCGCCCATCATTAGTCGAAGGGACACGATCACTGCTGCTCGGGTGTTCTGCTGGTAATGGCTAGACTATGTTTCATGTGACCCCTTTTCGTGTGTGTGTGTGTGTGTGTGTGTTTGTGTGTGTGTGTGTGTGTGTGTGTGTGTGTGTGTGTGTGTGTGTGTGTGTGTGTGTGTGTGTGTGTGTGTGTGTGTGTGTGTGTGTGTGTGTGTGTGTGTGTGTGTGTGTGTGTGTGTGTGTGTGTGTGTGTGTGTGTGTGTGTGTGTGTGTGTGTGTGTGTGTGTGTGTGTGTGTGTGTTTGTATGTATGTGTGTGTGTGTGTGTGTGTGTGTGTGTGTGTGTGTGTATGTATATATATATATATATATATATATATATATATATATATATATATATATTTATCTATATATATATATATATATATATATATATATATATATATATATATATATATGTATATACATATATATATATATATATATACATATATATATACATATATATATATATATATATATATATATATATATATATATATATATATATATGTATATATATATGTGTGTGTGTGTGTGTGTGTGTGTGTGTGTGTGTGTGTGTGTATGTGTGTGTGTAGATAGATAGATAGATAAATAGATAGA
>BOPN01000875.1:360514-365514 GCA_017312705.2 Penaeus japonicus | reverse complement strand
AGAGAGAGAGAGGGAGAGAGAGAGAGAGAGAGAGAGAGAGAAAGAGAGAGAGCGAGAGAGAGAGAGAGAAAGCGGGAAAGGGGTGGAAACACAGAGAGAAAAAGAGAGAGAGAAATCGGGAAAGGGGTGGAGACACAGAGAGAGAAAGAGAAAAGAGAGAGAAGAGAGAGAGAAGAGAGAGGGGGTGGATGGAAGGAGAGTCGAGCTGTGTTCCCGCTCCGAGAGGCGCGTGGCGGTGCTGGCGTGGCCGGGCCTGGCTGGATGCTCGCAGTGTGCTCATTCGCCCTGAAGTCCGGCACCAGGGCGGCAGCACCCCCACGTCGCTCCTCACGCTGGCTCCGGACTCGTCGCGTCGGCTGGCTGGCTCGCGAGTGATCGTCTGAGGCGCTTCTTGTCGGTGTCGCCGAGGTTGTGCAGTTTCTTTGGCAAATAGCTTTTACGGACCAACAGAATGAAACTTTAAACTTTGGTTTGTTTATTTATGTTTGCTTGACTCTCGGCAGTCACGGTGACACTTGACAAACTTCCTTTCGCTCGCGCTGTGACTGGAACGCTCCTAAGATTTTACAACGAAGGAACAAGAAGGCTAAACGTGCAACGAGAGAAATGGAAAAGGAAATCTATTAGAATGTATATATAGCTTGATCTTATCTGTTCCCTTCGTATGACATTCTGTTCCATGTGAAAAACAAGGTCCATGCGTTTCACCTCAGAAAATTAGGGGTGGTCTCCAGGAGGTTTTGTAGTCTGATATTCGTGCTCTGTTTGCAATCAAACATATTCATTCATGCTCCGATGATTGAAAAGTAAGGATCGCGTACTTGATTTTTTTTTTAATCAGTCAAATTATCAAATTATCTTCTTATCTTATAATATCCCGTTATCATAAAAACAACAACAGCTAAATAAGAGAAACAAAACCGAGAACTCAAAATAAAAGAAACCAGAGTAAAAACAGGCTCTCGGAATATCTCACAGAACTCTCCTTCCTGTCTCAGAAAAAGTGGACAAGCAACGGCAAGACATCCAAAGACATACGATCCAACAACGTCATCCTTCCTTCGCATTCCCTCACAAGTATTCCACCTCTTCAGACTTCTTCCTTTTTTGCTCTCTCGCTCTCTCGTCTCTTTTTAACCTTCGGAACTATCACCACGCATCCTGGCCGTCACGGGAACTTCTGACGGGGATCCAGAATGCGCCAAACTTGATTCCAAACTATGTCTCTGAGGTGATGTCTGCGTGCGGCCAATGTTTTTCTTTGCTCTTTCTCGTAATGTGTTGGTTTTGAGAAGTGCTCTTGCTCGCTGTTTCAGTTGAACTTTCTCTCTGGATGCCCAATAGCCGAGATTGTTGTATAAAGGCTGCACTGGCTTCTAACGAACAAAATAAATAGCAGAGATAAGATTTTATAGTTAGTCTAGGTGATCTGTTTCCTTTGTTTTGTTGAAACTAAGAAAATTAGAGTTGTTTGTTGTACAAATTCTCAACGTTTATACTGAACAGAGGGCCGCTATATTCATATTGTAAACTACCTTACATACTGAACGAATCGAAGACTTCATTCCGATAGAGCTGTAATATTAAGAACCCAAGTAAATCAAGACGTTAATATTAAGGGTTTCAGTGTATCTAAGCTGTAGTGTAAAAGATTTCGTGGTTTTCCAAATCCTCGGTCTTATTCTTCCATATTTCAAGATCTTGCCATCCTGAGCCCGCATTGCGAACCCTCACTCTTAAGGCTTCCCCAGTGCAACTGGTAGTGTAGGATCTTTTCCTCTGTTTTTAAAACTCAGTATAAATTGTATTTTAGTAAAATACTTAGGTATAGAGAGACGTAGGTTTATGCTTGTAAATAGATGTTCAAAACCCCAGCACTCAAAGCTCACAAGTATTTCGAACGTTGTATGTAACATTACACGTGTATAAGACGTCCATCCGAAGATATTAGTTTTACGGTGTGTTGTCAATTGAAGTCTCTGCTCTAACGCACTCCAAAGAAATTTAGAGGTCTAGATAATAGTAATCAGTGTCACTGTACCAGCCAATAAAGTTATATACGTCTGTGAAACTTTGCGCAGATTCACTCTTGCAAAGACCTAGATTTTCTTAAAGGGCGATATCTCAGGCTGTCCATCTGTATCCTCCCGTCACTCATTCATCACACTCATCATCACAGACACCACAGACTCTAGACTTCCTGCCACGACCTTCGCCCTGCCGTCCACCATGCTCGGACCTCCTTTGCCGGCCGCCAAGGAGCTCCCGGCGACCTGCAAGAAAGCCACGTTGACTCGCGCTCCTCTCGGCGGAAGCGACAACACCTGCGATCCCGAAGGATCAGACGAACACGTTGCTCAACAAAGCCATCAGGAAAGGGATGGCCAGGAAGGAATGAAGACTCCCGAAGGAAAGGCTCAAGCAGGAGATGAGACTAGCACGACTGCTGCAGGAGGCGCTCAAAGGAACCGCCCGGAAGAGGAGGAGGAGGAGGAGGAGGAGGAAGGTGTCCTCGCTGGAGGTCGCCCTTCGCGCCTCGTAAAGCTCATGTCCTGCATCACCCCCGGCGATATTGCTCTCTACTTCTCTTCTTTCGCGCCTTCTCTTCCCTCCTCTGTTTCGCGCCCTTCCTCTCTCTCCCTCTCCCCCTCCTACAACCCCCCGCCCGCGGCCTCCGCCTCCTCCTTCCCGGTGGTGCTGGTGCTGCAGAAGATGCTGGCGGTGCTGGTGGTGGTGACCAGCATCCTCGCCCTCATCACCAGCGTACCCGGAGCGCAGGCCGAAGGAACTGATAAAGGTAAGTTCGGTTTTGCATTAGAAGTTATACAGTATTTAAGATCTTACGATCTGATGTTTATTGGAAAAGTTTTATTGGGATGTCATCTCCTAAGTCTTGTTCTTTTCCTTGGTTTATCCCCTCTATTCGCATTTCTCCCACGTCGACTAGTCTCCCTCGACCCCGGTAAGTCGAACCGCGCACGTTGTCGACCACCGCCACGCCGTCGAGCTCGAACCTGTGGCGTTATCAAGCGAATCTTCTCGAATTAATTAAATCTGAAGTGATTCTGAGGTTCAGGAGAGAAGCCAAGTTACATGGGATTTGATTATGGATCAACGGAGGATAAAACTGGAACTGTAAGTCGTGCGCGGGGGAGAGGGAAGAGATTGGACTGTGATGGAATTGGTAGTTAGTCTCCGGCGTCTGGCTCCGACGACACCGAGGAGGATCTGCCTTTATTCCAGGCAAGGATCCGCCGTTCGGGACAAAAAGTCCTTCTGGGGAGGAGCAGTAAAGCTTTTATTATGAAAGCTTCCATTTTGAGTAAAGCACCTAAAGAAAGTTATTGATCACCATTGCATGTGACTATCATCATAACTAATAATAATAATAATGAGATTAGATATAGACTGCAAATGAATTGGGACAAAAAGTAATTGAAATAATGAAACAAATAACAATGGTCGCAGATAATATTGTGCCATTATAAGTGGTTTTAATTACACAATTATTGATATTGATGCGATGGGGATTATCCAGATAATAATGACAATGATGATGACAACAATGATAATAGTGAGAATATAATTATTTAACAGTAATAAATATTAAATATGGTAGTAATGATAATGACATTTGTATAAGTTATTATTACGATGGTATTGATATTAATGATACAATTATTATAATAATAATAACAATGATCATAATACAAATGAGGATAATGATAGTGGTGAAATTATAAAAAACAATGATAATAATCATGATAGTAATATATGATGATAATAATAATAATGATGATAATGATGATAACTATTATAAAAATGCTTGTAATAAAAATTATCATAATGGTAATACTAGCAATGATGATATTGATGATAATGAAATAATCATAAAAATTACATTAATGATAATGATAATGATAATAATAATGATAATAGTGATAATGATTATAATCATAACAATGATAAGTATAATAGTCATGATAATAATATGATAAAAATTATGATGATGATAAAAGTGATAACACCAATATAAAGAGAGTAGCAATTGAAATAAAGATTATAACAGTAAAATTGATAACAAAAATTATGATAACAAAAATAATAATGATAATAATAATGGCTATGATATTATAATGATATTATTCATAATAATGAAAATAGTTATAATGATTATAATGATAATGATATCATTAATAATGGTGGTGATAATGATAACAAGGATAATGATAATAAATGATAAAGATAGCAAAAGTAACAAAAATGATAATGATAAAGATAACGATAATGATAATAATAATAATGATAGGGATGATGATAATGATAATGATAATGTTGATAATAACAGCAACAATGATAATCATGAGGATAATGATGATAATATTAATAACAATAATAATAATGATAATGAAAATGATGATTATAATTATGTAATAGTAATAGAACTAATAGTGATAATGAAAGAAAAATGAAAATAACGATAATTATCATAATGATAATGATAGAAAATGATAGTAATCATAGTATTAGTATTTACAATGAAAACAAATAATGACAGAAGTTGGAATGAAGATAATATTGAAAATGATAGCAAAAATAATGATAATGATAATCATGGCGATAATGATAATAATAATGATTACCATACTGATAATAATAATGATAATAAAGATGGTAATGATGATAAAAATGATAATAATCATAATCATCATTATCATTATTATCAATATTATTATTATTATTACTAATCATATTATAATTATCATTATCATCATGTTTATCATTATCAATATGATAATTAAAACGATACCAATAATATTGATAATCATGACGAGGATGATGATGATGATTGTGAAAATCATAACAATGTTGATGTTAATACTGGAGATACAGTTGAAGATGTTAAAGGGAAAAATATATATACATAACCATAGTGATGATTATGATGATGGTAATCATAATGACAATAATGGTGATAATTATAATAATGATGATGATAA
>BOPN01000875.1:345514-348014 GCA_017312705.2 Penaeus japonicus | reverse complement strand
TCTCCTCTGTGTGGAAAAACTTTCGCTGGCAGCAGACGATCAAGCGCACGAGGTGTTGCAGAGCCAATGACGACCCTCGCCGCCTCGGTCCGAACGGCGGAACGCAAGCGATCACCTAATGCCGAGCACGACGACGACACGGCATTGTAAGACCGGACCTTCTATGCACTGAAGGAAGCAAGAGGCCTTTCGACCCATGGAGCGGACTCGCCAGAAAAGGAAACAAACGCGTCAGTAATTACCTAATGAGAGGCCAGCAGAACATTTCCTGTCCCCTGATAGGAAGCACCAGAACTGGCCCTCAAACAGCAGCGTCGGCTAGGGTGAACGAGAACAGCACTAGCAGGGGTATTCTTCTCAACCAACCAGTCTCATAGATAGCTGATGCAGTTTTAAATGTATTTCTCACACGACTATTATCATCATTGTTATTACCGTTATCATTGCTGTTGTTGTTATTGCTACTTCTATTATCTTTATCGCTACCATTTTCATTATCATATTATTACTATTTACATTATCAATATCTTATTATCATCATTTATAGTAGCAGTAATATAGTCTGTCCACTGCTAGCTGGATCGACACAAAGCTGGGCTGTTTTTGGTGGAGGTGAAGCGGCGAGGGGCGTGCGGAGTGGCGCGTCACTTTGATCACTTGACGTGAATGACAGACCGGCGCGGGAACACTGTCCTGCGGGGCTGCGTTTGGCTCCTCTCGCCCAGGAGCGACTCTATATTCATATTGAAATTAGAATTCGCTTTCATATAACGACAATGGTGGGAGCGATAATATAGTACTGAATGATGATAACTACAATGACAATTTTATCATAATGATAATTATCATGATCATTTTCATTATTATCATGATTGCTATGATCATCATTCTTATTGTCATTAATGCGAATAAAGATATCATATAATGGCGATGATGGTGATGACGCCGATGATGATAACAATGACGATGACGAAGACGATGGCAATGACAATAATGATGGTGGTGATGATGATGATAATTGATGGTGATGATGATGAGTGATAGAGAATCCGTTTCACCGTTGGCAGCTGTTGCTCCGCGTCAGTTCCCGCCATTACCTGTGTTGCCATTTCTTACTTTTCAAATAAGTTTACGGCATAAATGAGAAAAGGAAATTAAATGATCGAGAACACCTACATGTCCACTTTTATTTTAAATGTCGCTTACCTTTTATGAACCTTTATATCTAACTTCATTTTTTTAATAACTAAATCGTGTTTGAGGTCATTTTTACTTCTTCAACTCGGAAATTTATTCTGTAATCATATTGGATGCTTATATTTGAATCAATTTGCAAATATGGATAAATATTTGAAAAAATAAGAAGAATTGTAGATTTCCGGTGTTTCTCTCCGTTGTATTGAGCAATGAACAACCGTGATTAAAACGTTGCTCGTCCCAGCTATCAGACCCGAGTGAACAGGCTATTGTATTAGAGCAATTATTTTTATCATTGTAATCATTATCATCATTATTGAGATTTTCAATATCATTTCTTATTATTATTATTATCAATTCTTACTATTATCATCATTACTGTTATGATGATTATCATTATTACCGTTGTGATATTCGTTGATGCTTCTAGTTATTGTCTGTATTATTATTATCATTGTCATTGTTGTTATCAAGATTATGATTACTGTTATTGTTAGTGTTATCATTAGTATCATTATCATTATTATAGATATTGTTATTTTCTTATCATCATTATTATTCTCATCATCATCTTTATTCTTACTATCATTATTATTATCATTATTATTTCCACCGTCCCCATCATTATCATCATTATTATTTTCATAATAATCATTATTACTTCTATCATAATTTCATCATTATCCTCATCATTAGCATTATCATCATTATTGTTGTTATCATTGCCATCATTACTTTTATTTGTATCTTTATCGTTATATTTTTACTGGCAATATTATTATTGTAATTATCACTTTTATCATTAACACCATCATTATTGTTGCCACTATTATTTTCATCATTATCATAATGATAATGATGACCATTATCATTATTATTCTCATCATTAGTATAGTAGTAAGGATATTATTAGTATCATTGATAGTAGTAGTAATATAATCATAATTGTTGCTATATTTATCATTGTCATCATTATCATCATTAAAGTATTATTACTTTTATCGTTATCGTCATTTTCATTTTTTGTCAATGTTGTCATCAATATTGTGACTGATCACTACCAGTGATATTATCATAATCATAATTCCTAATGTTAATATATATATCACATCATCATTATCATTCTAATTATCATAGTCATTCTTAATATCCTTGTCATTTTGTTACCCTAACCCTGACCTAATATTGCCAGTATTTTTAACAACTGTTATAGCAATGACAGGATTATTTCTATCCTTATCATCGTTATTTCTGTCATTATTATTGATAACATAATTTCAGTAATCAGTATCCACATTTCTGT
>BOPN01000875.1:328014-333014 GCA_017312705.2 Penaeus japonicus | reverse complement strand
TCTCTTTCTCTGTTTTTTTTTCCTTATCTCTCTCTCCCCATCTATCTCTATCTCTATCTCTGTTTTTTTCCCTATCTCTCTCTCCCCATCTATCTCTATCTCTGTCTATATCTCTTTCGCTATATCTTTCTCTCTATGTCTCTCTATCTCTTTCTTTATCGCTTTCTCTATCTCTATCTCTATCTCCCTCTCTGTCTCTGTCTCTATCTCTTTCTCTTTATCTTCTTCTCTATCTGTCTCTATCTCTTTCTCTGTCGCTTTCTCTACCTCTATCTCTATCCCAATCTCTTTCTCCCTCTCTGTCTCTATCTCTTTCTCTATATCTGTCTCTATCTCTTTCCCTGGCTCTATCTCTCTTTCTCCATCTCTTTTTCTCTACCTCTGTTTCTTACTCTATATCTTTCTATATTTTTTTTCTCTATCTGTTTCTATATATCTTTCTATATATCTGTCTCTATCTCTATATCTTTATCTGTCTCTATCTCTCTCTCTATCTTTTTTCTCTCTATCCGCCTTTATCTCTATTGTTTCTCTCTCCCTATCTTTCACTAACTCTGTCTCTATATCTATCTCTGTCTCTGTATCTTTCTCTATATCTGTCTCTTTATCTACATTTTTCTCTCTATCTTTTTGTCTCTATCCCTGTCTCTCTGTCTCTCGAAAATAAAATTCTTCAAGATAACAATATCACCTCAGACCAGAGCCAGATATTCCACGGCATTTGATCATAAATATTAGACAAAGAATTGTTTTTACTTCTGTATCAACGTCAGCCTGAGCATCTTTTCCATGGGAAAAATATAAATATCAAAAACTATTCCATTATTCGGAGAGAAAGTAAACATCAGAAAAATGAAGAAAATTGAGAAAAGAATGTTGGAAATCCTCTTTCAAGAAAAAAAAGAAAAAAAATCTATGGTCTTTCCATTTCGTTTGAGGGTGATATGAAGTTCTCTAATCTGGAGAATCGTCAGCTTAGCAAAGTGCCGAGGGTCACGTGACCTGGCTTCCACCTTCAACTTCACCTCGAGGCATCATCACTGACATTTGCAGCAGCTTGAGAGAGGGCATGGGAGAGAGTCCATCATCTGAATTTGCTGTCATAAACCGCGCTAGTTCCATTCTATTAAAATGTTTCTAGCTTCCAGGAGAATACGTCCTAGTGTGAATATTTGTACTGAGATAAACAGACATCAGTTTTGCTCTCTCTCTCTCTCTCTCTCTCTCTCTCTCTCTCTCTCTCTCTCTCTCTCTCTCTCTCTCTCTCTGTCTCTCTCTCATTTTATTTCTCTCTCTCTCGCAGGGAAGAAACGCGAGGGAGGGAGGCTGGGGTTGGGGGAAGCAGGCAGGCAAGTAAGGGAAGGCAGTAGGAAGGGAGGCAAGAAGTGAGGGAGGGAGGAAGGGTGGTTGGGAAGGAGGGAGGGAATGAGGGAGGGAGTGAGGGAAGGAGATAGGGAGGGAGGGAGGAAGGTTGGTTGGGAGGGAGGGAGGAAGGTAGGTTGGGAAGGAGGGAGGGAGGGAGGGAAGGAGGGAAGGAGGGAAGGAGGGAGGGAAGGTAAGGGGTCCCACCTCATTAGAAGACCCGCAAAACCTCGGGCTGCCGCCGCCGCCACCCTCTGTGAAGATCCTACACGGAGACGCTTCGCAAAGAGGATATTACATATCAGCTTTGTATCGTGGGGGAGGGGGGCGGGGTGGTGCGGAGGGTGAGTGTGAGGGTATGGGGTGTGAGGTGTGGGGCATAGGGAGGTGGTGGGGGTGTTGGGGCTTAAAACAAACGAAGAGCGAAGACAGAAATGATTAATTAGTGTGATGGCCTTGTGTCTGCCCAAGCCTGGACCTCGGCCAAGATGAAAGAACGATAAGATGTATAAGAAAGAAAGATAATGCTGCTGTTATATGAGAAACGACAAGAAGCAAAGAATAGGAAATAAAGGTGGGGATTTGTGGCCCATCAAAGGTTAAAGCTGGACTGAATGTAAACATAATTTGCCAAAGAGCTCGATCATATACTTCCGACATATGTGAGCGTGCAATTCATTTCATTAATTCTAAGACAACCGAAGGCGCCTAAACAAGTACCCGCCCTATGACACACAAGCACGCTTATGTGCATTCACAATCAAACACAAACGCAGGCTCAACCACAAACGTAAAGATAATCGGTCATATACGTATGCGCGCGCGCGCAATATACAGTAATGACGCAACATTCTTCTCAGTCTGCCTGGCCATATAGCATCATTGTAACGTCTACGTTATGTCCATTACGGATATTAAGTTTCTCCGAACCTCCTCGACCCCCTCCCCCCAGCGCCCCCTCCCCTACTCGTCGTCCCATAAAGGAGATGGAAGTGAGGTCATCACAAGGGGAAACTAGGCTTTAGTGTCGCGGCGAAGGATGGCCGCCGCAGGTCTACCGGCTGAGTGGTCCCGCAGCCTCCCGCGGCGACGGGGATAAATTGCCGGCCGCGCCAAGAGCACCTTGCGGCCCGCGGTTTGGCAACGCCGCGAGGCAAGCGGGAGACAAGGCGTTGCAATGCGAGTTTCGCTTTCTATATCTTCATGCGGATGTGAGGCAATCGGGATTATACTTCATCAGTCAGCTCGGGCCGAAGGGAATGTTCCTTGGAGAGATGTAAGAAATTTTCCTCCTCCTCTAATAGATTAACCTAAGGTTATCTAGATATGCATACTAGAACTGAGTGGCGCTTGAAGCACTATTTGATATCACATTCCAGCATTTTGTGGCATGCACAATACTGAGCACTCACAGTGTACCTTCATGCATGGCTGCAGCGTATAATGGGGATTCTTCATGGTGAATAACAAGGCTAACTGTCTATTGAATATAACACACCTTGCACTCAAATAACGGTACAGTTAGGAATGTTTCTAATGTAAAGACTGCTAAATCCATTCTTACTTTTGGGTTTTCTTTTTTGTAAATAGCCTGACTAAATAGACATCAGGCGTCACTGCACAGAGGAGCCAGTCGGTACCCTTGAAGAGTGCGTGCTCCGAGTACAGCGCCCAGATTGCACCGAGCGCCCATCCCCGCCCAGCGCTCGAAGCTAGCGCGAAAGGAGGCTAGAGAAGAAGTGCGAGGCGGAAACGCAGCTTTGAGTGAGCCAAAAAATGACCACTATAACGCTCACCCAATTTAGTGTGGAATCTAACGGTGCGAGTTTTATTTCGAATGACGTGAAGCGAGCGAGGTAGTATGGCTGATAGTCACGTGTGTCGGAACTACCATGGCCGTGTATGAGTCTTATGCATGTGTTTGTATGTGATTGCATGGCGGCGTTTCTTGCTCGTCCTTGTGTGGAGGAGGCGCATGCTTGTATTTATCTCGTTGTTTGTTTGTCCGATTTGATATCCTGAATATGCAGGTACGTTACAGACGGAGAGAAAGAAAGTAAGAGAAAGAGAGAGAGATAAAGCGAAAGAGAGAGAGAGAGAGAGAGAGAGAGAGAGAGAGAGAGAGAGAGAGAGAGAGAGAGAGAGAGAGAGAAATAAGAATCTGGAACGGTGATGCCATTACAGATGAATGTTGGAAACTTAACTTTACTGCCAGAAAAGCCATAAAACATTTAGTATCAAAACCTTCCATCAAATTTCTCAAAGTCGTCTATCTCACTCCAGTAAGTTCTCTAACATCACTCCCAATCATTCCCAATCCTACACTGTTTCCTTTTCTCCTGACGAAGAATCACACATCATACATTGGTCATATTCTTCGAGGGAGAGACTACGGAAATACTCCAACACACTTCCACACAAATACTCGCAGTGTTTATTACACAAATGCACACAAAGAAATACAGCAAAATCTCCCTACATCGTAATTTTTCGTACTTTATATCAATGGTGCGTTTGTATTTCACTGTCTGATAGAATAAACCGTATTAGTATATATTTTTTCTGGTGAAAGGAAAATGAAGAAGAAAGGAAAAAAAAAAAAAAAAGTTTGCATCGAAAAGCCTTTCCGATAATTTATTTCTTTGTCGCCTCGCATCTTAAAAAGGCAGCACTTGAACTTCCCCTAATTCTGGTTAGCCCAGCACGAAGACGCCAAACAATGCCTTCATCATCTTCCTTCTTGGCAAAATTCTGCCCCATCTTTCTCCTCGTGTGTCACTCGTCCCGCGAACCCCTAAGAAACTAATAAGAACTCAAGGAGTGAGATGAACTCCAGACATGAAGTTCGAGGAGGAACGACCGGCCATATCAAACGAGTGGGCGGGGGGAGGGAGGGGGGGCTAAGGAAGGAGAGAGTCAGAAGGTTTGAGGAAAGGGAGACGCAGCCGAGGAATGGGGAATGAGAAAAGAGGGGAAAGTGAAGTGGGAAAGCTGCGAGGTGCTCAAAGCCCGAACCTTTAGAATATATGCAGATGCAGACGGCTTCACTGGAGGAACAGGGGAGGTAGGGGGAGGGAGCGAAGGAGGGGGTTAGGGGGCAGGGCAGAGGTGAAAGGGGGTGGTGAGAGAGACCTTTATTCCTGTTCATTTGTAATCAAACGACTTTGTCCGGCGAGCGGGAAAGGTCATATGGCCGCGTTTCATCTCCCGAGTGAAATGTGTTTGGAGAGAAATGAAAGTTGATCGTATTCTCTTTTTTTTACCATTCAGGTTACCAGGAACACAGGAATGAATTTCTATTTAAAAAAAAGAAAAAAATCAATTCATCTCAACCATTGAAACACATTTTTGAAAGCTGTAAAGTGGTACGTGCAGGTGTGCCCGTCTTCTTTTTTCGAGGGCGAAAAGGGGCACACATAGGTTCCAGGAGCCGCCGCTCGAGAAGCATCAGTTGGCATGCGAATCACGTGATCAGACAGTCGTCGGGAACCTCGTTTTGCACGCTCTTGACTCGGAGGTCCTCCTTCAACGTCAGGGAACTGTGTCAGTAGAACGGGCCGCAGCCCGGTGTTCTTGATGGAGTGAGGCGAGCTGTGGAATCGATAAGATAGAATGGGGCGTGTTGCTATCTCCTCTGG
>BOPN01000875.1:303014-305514 GCA_017312705.2 Penaeus japonicus | reverse complement strand
TGATAACTATAATGATAATGAAAACTAATAATGATAGTGATGATAACAATAACGATGATACTTATACGAATAATAATGACAATGATAATAATATTAACATTGATAATAACAATATCACTGATATGATAGTAATTGTTGTAAAATGACAATAATGATGATGATAATGCTAATAGTAATGATAAGAACAATATAGATAGTCATGATTATGACGATGAAAATAGTGATGATAACAAAATCGATTATCATTATCATCTTCATTATCATTACCATTACTACTCTTCTTGTTATCGTTATCACCATTACCATTATCATTAATGCTATCATTATCATTAGTATCATTACTATTATCATTGTTGCTATTGTTATTATGATCATTAACATTACCATTATTATTATTACTATCATTATGACTATCATCATTATCATTATCATTATCACCATTATTATGATAATGATAATCATTATGATAATGATAGTAACAAGGATAACGATAACGATAATAACAATAATGATAATGATTACAGTAATGAAGATAGTAACAATAATAGCAATAATAATAATGATAATAGTAATAAAGATGTAAAGATAATATAGTGATAATAATAACAGCAATGATGATAATGGTAATGATAATAATAATAATATGTTTTTACCTATCTTTGATAATAACTATAATAGCAATAACAATAATGATAATGACAATAGTAATAATGATGGTGATAAGGATAATTGTAACGATAATAGTAATGCTAATTACAATAATAATTATGATATAGATAATTATAATGATTGTAATATTGATAATGATAATGATTATAATGTTGATAATGATAATGACAATAATAACGATGATTATGATTATGAAAATAGTAATAATAACAACACAACTGGTAATCTATCACAGCAGTTCTGGTGGTCAAAATCAGTAATAACATAGTCGTATTAGCAGTAGTAAGAGTAGCAATAAAGATGAGGCTAATCATCAGATTGATAATCATGATAGATTATAAGGGTAATTATTATCATATCATGATGACATGATAATGATAATATCATTTTGTATAAACATTACTTACTTTCGTCCTTATCATCTTCCTTTATCATTAGTATCAATATGATCCTCATTATTGCAATTTATCTCCCAATGACGATAATGGCCAGGCTCATCGCCTCCGCATCGCCTAGTCGCTCCGGTCCCGCAGCGGCAGAGCGCAGAAGAGCCAACCGAGCCTCCATGAACATGACAGCCAATCGCATGCTTTGTGGCTGCCTGTCATGCGTCATAGCCGAGGGTAGTGTTTATGATGCCGGAACGCGAGACGAATTCACGCCGTGCGATAGCCAGCACAGGACGGAAGCGGAACAGGAAAAGAAAGAAATATATAGTCGCAAGGCCCGATCCCCCCCCCCCCCCCCTTTCCTCTCTTACTTCCATCCGGGCGAATCAGTATTCAGCGCGATCATCTATGTCATACCAGCGAGTATGATATTCTAAGAAGGAAAACTCGGTCACACTCGCTCCTTTTCTCAAAACTTTTCGAAAATTCCATTCAATGTCCACCAAGCTACGTGATTTAAGACCAGTTTGTCGCGAGGTTGAGGAACTCCGGAGTCCCTTCCGCTCCGCAGTGGAAGGCCGGGGGAGGTCCGTGCGAATCGGGTGTTAGAGTTATATTAGTATTTTTCGTCGCGTTAAGAGGCAGCATTTGCATTAAACACACGCCTGCAAATGTCTTTGTATGCGTGTGTTCTTTTCGCGAGTGCAAAAGCACAGTAATAGCAGGGAAGCAGTGTAGAATAAGGATAAAATTCAGAAGGTAAACTCAAGCCAAAGAAAAGCCTTCGAGGTTGATATGATGTGAGATGAGGATGGCTACTCAAGGCATTGCGTCAGAGAGGTGCAGCAGTAAGGAATCTTACCAGAGGCCATTTTGCTTGAACGTTCTACTGTCATTGGCATGTAGCGAAATGAACACCACCGTCTTCGTCCGCTGCCCCGTATATGTCGTGTCGAGGCAGACCTTGTGAACCACGTTAGTTGTGCTTCGCCTTCGGTTGCCGAGCGACTTGCTAGTCACGTTGCATCAAGCGGTATTCAGTTACCATATTTCACCCTCCGTGGGCCGAGTGGAATAAGACAGAGAATCTGATTCAGAAAAAGAAAGGAAAGGAGGTTCCTTGGAGTCCAGCCGCGGGCAGCTCGGCGCGATCGTAGCACTTGCAGAGTATAGCATTATGCCAGGATGACCCACCAAAGCGTCGCGTTATTTTCTCCTTGCAATTTCCCTAATGGCGGTGAGTAAGGAATGATATAAAATTCATAATACAGCCAGCGTTAAGTGCGTCTTCACACAGCAAGAACTCTCGTTGAGAATTGTCATTATTTTCCCGGAGTCTCTTGAAGTCCCTTTGTTACGGATGATAAACTCTTTTCTTTATCTTCGCCGTGTGTGGACGAGGCTCGCTGTTGCCGCGGCGGTGATTAATATGCACAGGAGAC
>BOPN01000875.1:280514-293014 GCA_017312705.2 Penaeus japonicus | reverse complement strand
TTATGTGTATTTGTATGCAATGCATTTATACTATTAATATGACTATGATAGCTGCCATAGTTTTTGTGCGGTGCATCTATTTTTGGTGATTGCAGAAGACAGAAAAAATCCCAAAAAACATCGAAAGTATGAATGGCATGGCAATTTCCTTTTAACCACATATAGTAGACACAATAAAGTATCTTTGTCGGTATTTTTGTACACGTATCTTTTATGACAAATTTGATTCAAAAAGAAAACTTTGCCTTTCTTTTTTCGTAAAAAAAATCATATATAAAAATTCGCCATAAATTTATTTGAAGCAATTATTGTTTGATAATACCGGGGAAAGTTTGGACAAACGTGATGATTATGGTGCTGAATTTTCTTTTAAATCGGTCAATTACTGACAGAGTAGTTTAACATTTTGTATCTAAAAAACAAGTTTTGAGAAAATCGATGTTTTATGTGAACATATACAATGCTTGATAAAATCCACTCCAAAATGTATCAAATCTAAGTATATACATAATTTAACTATTCAACCATTCCTGGGAAGCCTGCCAGTGATTATTTAGGCAGTTTGAGGCCATGTTACATAACTTCTGTCACCTGTATAGCCTCTCAGAATCTAGCCTGGGAGAAACTGCTCACGTTACAAGGTTCTTGGTCCCCTGTTATTATCATTTTAGAATATATAACACTTTATTGATGTGTTATATATCTCTAATATGATAATAACATATTCATTGGGTATCAGTGGAGCCCATCCACCTCATTGATGCCAGGAAAAGGTATTCGAGATTAAAAATTACCACGCTGGTAATCTGGGCCAGGTGCCGACTTTCTTTTTTTTGGGGGGGGGCCTTTTGAGATGGCAACAAGCTGTGTCTATAGCTTGCAGTTGTGGCATGGCTCTCATGTGGCGACGAGAAGTCAGGGCAGGTGCGGGGATGGGGTGGAGGGGCCAGCGACCGCGTCGTCATCAGCTGAGTTTGCTTCTTCCCTTTTCCACCTTTTTTTTATCCTTTCACGATTCCTTTCACTGACAGCCTTTCGTTTTGAACTAGCACGTGGCATTGTCAATCAATATAAGTCAAGAACGAAGATAACTATGATAAATACGCAAATATGCGTTGGCAGGAGCTTGTATACACACATGTCATCTCTCCAGCAAGGCCTCACTCGCCGCTCTGGCGTCGCCACTCGCCAGCAACAGCCCAAGTTATCGTACCTCACCATCACTCAAAAAGTAAATCGAAAAAACAGCAGAAAAACAGTAATAAATGCAAAAAAAAACAAAGAATTGACAAGAAGGGGGCGTGTCAGCACTACTACGCGTTTAAAGAGCCAGCCCTTTAAACCGACACTACGGGGAAGGGAATGCATTATGCGTCTGGCCATGTATCGGCTTTGATCCGATGAGGTTCAAACATGAAGTTTTCAATAAAAAAAAAAAAATGAAAATTTGAGGTCGTATCGGCGAAATCCCCCCTTAAGGCTTAGACTTATTTTTTCTCTGTGTCTCTACTCTTTATCTCTCTCTCTCTCTCTCTCTCTATCTATCTATCTATCTTTCTCTCTCTCTCTCTCTCTCTCTCTCTCTCTCTCTCTCTCTCTCTCTCTCTCTCTCTCTCTCTCTCTCTCTCTCTCTCTCTCTCTCTCGCTCTCTCGCTCTCTATCTAGCTACCTTTCTCTCTCTATCTCTCCCTTTCTCTTTCTTTCTCTTTCTCTCTCTCTTTTTTTCTCTCTCTCTTTCTATTTCTCTTTTTCTTTCTCGCTCTCTCTTACTCTTTCTCTCCCTCGCGAAAGAGGGAGAGAGAAAGAGAGAGACAGAGAGAGAGAGAGAGAGAGAGAGAGAGAGAGAGAGAGAGGGAGGGAAAGAAAGAGAGAAAGAAGAAATAAATGAATACTCGCCATGATGGGACGGCCGGTGAGCTGCACATCCAGGAGGAGCTCACGTGTTCATGAGTAGTCTCGCTTTTCCCTTACTTTCTTTCCCTCTTAAAGAGTATTAACGGAGGCAGGATACGGAGGCAGATGGCGCAAGACATAAGCGCGTCGCCCGTTAGTTCCGGGTCATGAAGCTTTATACTTAACTAGTTTATGGTCATATAAACACACAACTGACGCATACACATGAGGTACAATGTGTTTAATCCCATCTCGCACTTTCTTACTCTGCTATTTTATTACCTAAGGAAGGATTTATGCTCCGCCCGGATAAAATGCTCCGAGGACGTACGCGGCGCTGAGCTGCTGAGCTGCTGCGGGGGAGGGGCGGAGGGAGGGGGGGGGGGGGGGGGGAGAGGCCAAGGGAGGATGCAGATAGATGGGGAGACAATGTTTCGGTTCTTCTTGTTATGTTTCCTTCTTTGACTTTTGATATATTTGTATCGGAAGTGTGACTAAAGATACGAACATAATGTGCGTCTATGGCCGTTTATTCTGCACCGTCACGCCCACACACATCCATGTGTGTATGTATATATATATATATATATATATATATATATATATATATATATATATATATATATATATATATATATATAAACATACATATACATATATATATATAAATATATATATATATATATATATATATATATATATATATATATATATATATATATATATATATATATATATATATATATACATATATATATATATATATATATATATATATATATACATATATATATATATATATATATATATATATATATATATATATATATATATATATGCATTATATATATATATATATATATATATATATATATATATACAATTTTATAAATAAATTTCCTCTGGGTGTCTTTGAGTTCATACTCGAGCTCAAACCGTAACCTCCTCAAGCGCTTGCACCAAGACGTTGCAGGGTTACAAATCGCTTGGCGTTGCGCTTGCAGCAAGACACACCGGATGTAAAATCCATTTGTTTAAAAGAAAGGGAAAAAAGGAGGAAAAAAAGAATTGAAAATGCTCACAGAATTTCGGTCCGGCGCAGAACCTTACCCCCCCCCCCTTTCGCCCCCCACAAGGATCGTCGGGGGTGGGCGAGAGGGAGGGGGGCGGAGGTGGGGGGGAGGGGGGCTTATAGCTTTGCGGAGCCGTTGTCGGGGAGCAGGGCGCTTGTCACGCCCATGATCTTACCAATGCGAATCTCGCGCTAATTCAGGGCGGGCGCTACGGAGAACAGGGCCCGACCCACGTGTCTTCGTCTTCTTCTTCTTCTTCTTCTTCTTCTTCTCCTACTCCTACTCCTCCCTCGTGTTCTTCTTCTTTTTTATTCTCCTCTTTCCCTTACTCTTCCTCCTACTCTTCCCTCGCCTTCTTCTTCTTCTTCTTTATTTTCCTCCTCCCCCTACTCCTCCCTCGTCCTCTTCTTCTCCCTCTTCTTCACCTTTTCTTCCTCCCTCGCTCTCTTCGTGTTATTCCCATTCACGTGATCCTATTCCTCCCTCTTCTTTCTTCCTTTTTCTTTATATCATTCTTCCTTTGTCTTCTTTCTCTTCCCCTTCTTCTTTTTTCCCCTTTCTTCTTCCTCTTCTTTTTCTTCTTCTATTTCTTATTTTTTACTATTATCTAATCTTCTGCTTCTTCTTTTCTCCTTCTTGTTTTTTCTTTTTTTCTTCTTTTTTCTTATTCTTCTTTTTCCTCTTCTTCTCTCTTTCTTTGTTATCCTTAAAGAAAAAAAAAATCACCCGCAATTCTTCTTATTCTCCCCCCCCCCCCCTTCTTCTTCTCCTTCTTTTCTTTATTTTCTCTTTCGATTCCAATTCATATATATCATCTTCCTCTTCACTCTTCCCTCCTCTGACCATTCTCCTCTTCTTCTTTTTCTTCTCCCTCTTCGATATTCTCTTCTTACATCCTCCTTCTCCTTCTTCTTCTCTACCTATTCCCCTTATCATCAATGTCTTTCTCTATTTGTTTCTCTCTCCCACGAACAACCAAACGGGGTCCAGGGGCTCACACCGGCTCGGAGATTTTATTCCTGCGCTCGAACATTATTTGTCGCGTCCCCATTGTCTGCCTAAAGCTTACAGTAGGAGTGGTTGCTTCGGTTTGGTCTCGTCCTTCCATTGCGTTTTATACGGGGATGATAATGAGTGATTGTGGTTGTTATGCTGATAGGAGATATTGGTGTTGTTGTTGTTGTTGTTGTTATTATTATGATTTGTTTAATCTTTATTTTTGTTATTCTTATTATCATTATTAGTAGTAATAGTAGCAGTAGTAGTGGTCATAGTGTCAGTCATATTAGTAGTTGTGGAAGTGGTTGTAGTAGTGGTTATAGTAGTATAAGTAGTAGTTGTGTAGCAGTAGTAGTAATAGTAGTAGTGATCCTTGTGGTAGTAGCAGTTGTGTTGCGTCTATATCGTTATCTTTATTTTTATTGCTACTGTTAAAATTAAGAATACCTTTAGCTTTACCAGTTGTAGTAGCAGCAGTATAGTAGTTTATAATAGGCAGTGATTCGAAAAGTAAAACGTAAGTGTATTCTTTTTTATTTCCATTATTTATCGTTCTGTAAGTCACGGTCTAGAGGTTTTAGCAAGAGGAGTGGAGCGACCCCGACAAATGAAGAAAAACATGTACGAAGAAGAAAAGGCATTGTTCATGATATCCTCCCGGATGGAGATCTGATGCATCCTACGAGACAGATATTCATTACCTCCAACGCATTAATCACTTCGAAATCATTAACAAGACCGATTCCGACGCCGGCGGAGGAAGCCAACTGAAAACTCTTAAACTCTTCCATCACTCAACCATAAAAAAAGAAAAAGAAAAGAAAAGAAGAAAACAGAGGGCAAAAACTCCTGGATTTCGGCTTTGGAAATTTTGCTTTCCAAAGGCAAATAGTAAGGTTACAGATGTCGACGGAGAGAGGGGAGAGCGGATGCAAAACCGAGGGAGGAAGGGGAGTGGCCGGCTGTATGGGAGAGGCCGAGGGGAGCGGGGGAGGCGGGGACGGGTTGCAAGGCACGGCGTGGCAACGATGGCAACACCGATAGCACGAGTCGTTGGCTTTAGTTCGCAATTTTATTTGTCACCCTGGCCGACCCCTTTTTTATTGTTGTTGCTCTTTCTTTGTCATCCTGACCGAACCTTTATTTTATGGAGCAACCGACTCTTCCTTTCGTGACTTGGTCAGCACTTTCTTTGCCGCTGTGTCCGAGCCGTATTTGTCGCCTTGGCCAACGCTATTTGTCGATCGGGCCAACGTTTTACTTGTCGAACTGGACAACCATTAATTCATTCATCGCCCTGGCCACCTCTGTATTTGCCCATCTGTCTCTTTATTTGACGCCCTGGTAAAGACGGTATTTTTCGTCTCGGCCAATACTGAATGTCCTCGTTGTCAAGTGTCTAATCGTCGATTCAACCAACTCTTCGTTTGCCTTCCCGCTAACCCTCTATTCGCCGACCTGATCAGCGACTTCGCTAACTCTTTAATTGTCGCTCTGACACACGATGCAGCGTCAGTAAGCTTACAAGTCTGTGTATTACACACATTACGTCATTTCTGAGTGTGGTAATACGAGTATAGACTACCTTCTTCCTCCAAGAACTAGCTATGACTTATGAACGCCGAAGTTAAAGTGGCCTTATCATCTAGCACTTCAGCGCCCACGTGGAAGTAACTTTCTTTCATCAACTTCAGCCATCTTCCATCGCCCTTCAAAAGTAACATCACGCCCAAGGGAACACAGAACAAACCGGAATTCCATGTCACTAGCTACTGACGATAGAAAAAAAAGTTTTGAACAAAAGAAACAGCTTCGTCGCCGAGCTAAGTTCTCGTTTTCTGATGTTACCTCGTTCGTCTGGCGATTACTGATGCAGCCGATGATGGCTGCACACGATGGCTTTCAGAAATTGAAAAGTAAAAGGATAATATAGATTGAAGGAACAAACTGTCAGCAAATATTACTAAATTAATGGCTCATTACTCCCTGCATTGTCACTAAATCAGTGTTGTTGCATAACAAGCAACTGAAAGTTACGGATACGATACCGTTCTGAAAAGTTTGCAAGCTCGTTAAGGGAACAGTTGAAGACATAGGAATGTAAATGATCGTTATGAATACTCTGAATGAAAGTTGTCGGACTAATTCAAGTCGTAATGTAGGCCAACCCTGTCGTGGCAAATATCAATTGGAGAACTAATTCAAAGACAAGCTGCGACATCTGCGAGACAAGAATATGCGAGTGAGAGGTAGCCACGTCTGATTGTGTTCGCATCAGCCCACGTAAAAATACTTTACACCACAGATGAACATGTCTGACCATACCATCTCTCCCCATAAACAAACAAACAAAAAATAGCTGAAAAGGGATCTCACCGAGTATACACACGAGAAATGGTTGAAGTTACATGTTTGACTTTAGTGCTGTGCAGTAGCTGCTGCACAGACACACACATACACACACATACGCATAATCACACGCGCATACACCCGCGCACAAACACACACACATACACACACACACATGCCACATAACTATTAAAACAGACACTCATAACTGCACACCTACGAAAACAAACGCGCACTCACTTTCTTCCTCTCCCTCTCCATATCACTTCCATGCCTCTTCGTCTCCTCCCCCACCCTCTTATCTCTCTCCCTCTCCATTTCCCCCACTTTCTCATCATTCTCACCCCCTCTCTTACCACTCGCTCTCCTCCTCTCTCTCTTCTTCTCTCTCATCTCCTTCCCTCTCCCATATCCCTCTCCTCGCTACCTCTACCTCATGTACCCCTCTCTCCCACATCCTTCTCCCCTTCCTCCTCTCTCTCTCTTCATCTTCCACATCCTTCTCCCCTTCTTCCCTTCTCTTTCTCCATCTCCCACATCCTCCTCCCCTTCCTCCTCTCTCTCTCTCTTCATCTTCCACATCCTTCTCCCCTTCCTCCTCTCTCTTTTCTCCATCTTCCACATCCTTCTCCCCTTCCTCCTCTCCCTCTCTCTCCATCTTCCACATCCTTCTCCCCTTCCTCTCTTCTCTCCTTACAACTCACCCTCCTCTTCCTCTTCTCTCTTTCTTTCCACCTCCTATA
Source organism: Penaeus japonicus (assembly GCA_017312705.2). NCBI lineage: Eukaryota > Metazoa > Arthropoda > Malacostraca > Decapoda > Penaeidae > Penaeus > Penaeus japonicus. The sequence goes on along the minus strand of BOPN01000875.1, from coordinate 285,957 downwards.
TCCCTAATACCTTTCTTCTCTCTACCTCTTTCTCTCTTCATATCCCTCTCCCATTCATCCTTTATTTCCACCTCCCAGATCCCTCTCTCCCACCTCTCTCTCTCTCTCTCTCTCTCTCTCTCTCTCTCTCTCTTCTCCCCTTCCTCCTCTCTCTCTTCTCCATCTCCCACATCCTCCTCCCCTTCCTCCTCTCTCTCTCTCTCCATCTTCCACATCCTTCTCCCCTTCCTCCTCCCTCTCTCTCCATCTTCCACATCCTTCTCCCCTTCCTCCTCTCCCTCTCTCTCCATCTTCCACATCCTTCTCCCCTTCCTCCTCTCTCTTCTCTCTCCATCTTCCACATCCTTCGCCCCTTCCTCCTCTCTCTCTCTCTCCATCTTCCACATCCTTCTCCCCTTCCTCCTCCCTCTCTCTCCATCTTCCACATCCTTCTCCCCTTCCTCCTCTCTCTCTCTCTCCATCTTCCACATCCTTCTCCCCTTCCTCCTCTCCCTCTCTCTCCATCTTCCACATCCTTCTCCCCTTCCTCCTCTCTCTCTCTCCATCGTCCACATCCTTCTCCCCTTCCTCCTCCCTCTCTCTCCATCTTCCACATCCTTCTCCCCTTCCTCCTCCTTCTCTCTCCATCTTCCACATCCTTCTCCCCTTCTTCCCTTCTTTCTCTCCGTCTTTCAAAACCTTCTCCCCTTCCTCCTCTCTCTCTCTCTTCATCTTCCACATCCTTCTCCCCTTCTTCCCTTCTTTCTCTCCGTCTTTCAAAACCTTCTCCCCTTCCTCCTCTCTCTCTCTCCATCTCTCACATCCTTCTCCTCTTCCTCCTCTCTCTCTCTTTCCATCTCCTACATCCTTCTCCCCTTCCTCTTTTCTCTCCTTACAACTCACCCTCCTCTTCCTCTTCTCTCTTTCTTTCCACCTCCTATATCCCTAATACCTTTCTTCTCTCTACCTCTTTCTCTCTTCATATCCCTCTCCCATTCATCCTTTATTTCCACCTCCCAGATCCCTCTCTCCCACCTCTCTCTCTCTCTCTCTCTCTCTCTCTCTCTCTCTCTCTCTCTCTCTCTCTCTCTCTCTCTCTCTCTCTCTCTCTCTCTCTCTCTCTCTCTCTCTCTCTCTCTCTCTCTCTCTCTCTCGCTCTCTCGCTCTCTCGCTCTCTCTCTCTCTCTCTCTCTCTCTCTCTCTCTCTCTCTCTCTCTCTCTCTCTCTCTCTCTCTCTCTCTCTCTCTCTCTCTCTCTCTCTCTCTCTCGCTCTCTCTCTCTCTCTCTCTCTCTCTCTCTCTCTCTCTCTCTCTCTCTCTCTCTCTCTCTCTCTCTCTCTCTCTCTCTCTCTCTCTCTCTCTCTCTCTCTCTCTCTCTCTCTCTCTCTCTCTCTCTTTCTTTCTCTCTCTCTCTCTGTCTCCACCCCCCCCTCTCTCTCTTCTCTTCTCTCTCTCTCTCTCTCTCTCTCTCTCTCTCTCTCTCTCTCTCTCTCTCTCTCTCTCTCTCTCTCTCTCTCTCTCTCTCTCTCTCTCTCTCTCTCTCTCTCTCTCTCTCTCTCTCTCTCTCTCTCCATTCCCCCCCTCTCTCTCTCTCTTCTCTTCTCTCTCTCTCCCTCCCTCTCTCTCTCTCCTCTCTCTCTCTCTCTCTCTCTCTCTCTCTCTCTCTCTCTCTCTCTCTCTCTCTCTCTCTCTCTCTCTCTCTCTCTCTCTCTCTCTCTCTCTCTCTCTCTCTCTCTCTCTGTCTCTCTCTCTCATATTTTCTCTCCATTCCCCCCCTCTCTCTCTCTTTTCTTCTCTCTCTCTCTCTCTCTCTCTCTCTCTCTCTCTCTCTCTCTCTCTCTCTCTCTCTCTCTCTCCCCCCCCTTCATGTCCCCACGCGACCCAAATTCCATTAACTGGAGCCGCGTGGATTGGCGAAGCGAGATGCAGCTGTACTCTCCGTGGCTGTTATTTACACTGTAGAAGTTCCAACACGTCTTTTCCGGAACTTCAGAAGTGCAACGCGAGGATAGGCGGTGCTCATTAGGAAGCCGTTTTACATTACGCGGACCTAATATACGGCGGGAAGGGTTTGGCCTCGGGGGAGGGGCGTGGGAGGGGCGGGGGAGGGGCGGGGAAGGGGCGGGGCAGCAGCAGCATTTTTAGTGTTAATTTTGCTGATGTTGCTGTTTTTAGTATTGCTGTTTTTAGTATTAATGTTCTTGTTAATTTTTTTTTTTTTTTTTTACTATCATCATCTTTATTATCCTTTTTTATCATCGTTATCATTATTGTTATTATCATTGTTGTTGTTGTTGTTATTTTCATCATTGTTTTGTTTTTTAATATCATTGTTGTTATCATTTTTATCCTTATTGTTATTATCACTAATACTATTGTCATCATTATCATTATCTTCATTGTCATTATCTACATTACAGCAATTTTCATCATTTTTGTTCTTATTACCATTATCATTATTAGTATCTTTGTTATTATCCTTATTATCATTGCTATCATCAATAATGCTTTTATGATCATTATCTTTATCCTCATTGTTAATATCATGACTATCATCATCATCGTCATTATCATTATCATCATTATTTCTATTATGTTTTCGTTGCTGTTGGTGTTATTCTTATTACTTGTGTCATTAATGATTTTATTACTGTTGCTATCTTTATCATTATCAGTTTTATCATTATCATTATTCTCCTTATCCTTATCATTCTAATTAACAAAAACATAATTATTATTATCATCATTGTTATGATTATCATTACTATTACTAACACTATGCTATCATTAGCTCTATCATTACTATAGTTGTTATTAGTCTTATCATTATCATTATTATGATCGTCAAAATCACCATCATCATGTTATTATCATTGTGATTATTGCTACTGCTGTTTTAGCTATTACTGTTACTATCTGTAGTGTTGTTATTATTGCTATTATTATTATCATTGCTATCATCATTGTTGTTATATACATTATTATCATTAATGTAATCATCATAATTGTTATCATTATCGTTATCATTACTATTATTACTATCATTATTATAATTGTTATTATTATTATCATTGTCATGATCATTACTATTATTTTATCATTACTATTGCTATCATCATTATTGTTATCATTATCATTTTTATCATCACTATTATCATTACTACCATAATAATCATTATATTACCATTCTAAGTCTTAATATCACGATTATCTATCTATATTGCGTAACACCTTCCACAATGCCATAAAGTAAGCCAAGGTATGCAGGTTAAGAGACGGATGTGCCTGCAATTGGCAAACAACCTAAAGCCACTGGATCGACAAGGGAAGGCTGCTTCTTCGATCTCTCAAGGCAAGACCCGCAGAAATGGTTGCACATTTTGTTCAATTGATCAGTGAAAAGTGGCATCGGGGTTGCCTCTACTATGGCTTGTGTGTCATAGGTTTCCATGAACGACTATTATTACTTCCGTACGAGGTCCTTCGAGCAGGTTCTCGTGATTTTGGTGGCCGAGGAACAAGTCTTACAACTTGACGAATTGTGCTTTGCCCCTAAAGTGGCAAAGTCCCGCAGAAGACTGCTTGATCCGCTCGAGTCTGTGTGGTTCAGTAAACGCCAGTGTGAGTCCTGCGAATGGCTATGCGGAGGTCGTGGGACACCAGAGACTCGATACTCTTCTTCTACTTGTGGAAAGAGTCGTCCATGTATGTTCGTGCTTCGTTCGAGTAGTCTTCAGCTCCCTTTTCTTTGTTTTCAAACGTATTTTAGATATAACCCCCCAACCCGGTTCACTTAGGGGGCACAATACATCCAGCCAGAATCGATTTAAGCACAGGATAGCCAGAGAGCTCAGAGTGTACGGTGCTTAAATTGAATCCTTGTTATAACTATCGTTATCATTATCATTATTATCCTTATCGTTATTATCATTATCATCATCACTGTCACTATCATTCTATTCAACATATCAATATTATTTCTATTATTATTATTGTTATTATCATTATGATCAATATCAATATTGTTATTACTGTTATCCTTTTCATTTTTACTAATATTATTATCATTAACATTACAATTACCATCATTGCTGTTATCATCATCATTGTCATCATTTGATTTTTATTCTTCTTAATTGTTAATATCACTATCGTCATTATCATTACTATTACTATCATTTTTCATCATTGTTATCATTTTCATCATTATTCATATTAACATTATTATTGTTATCATTATTATCATTATCATTATCATCATCATGAACAAAGTTCATAGCGATAAATGTAGAGGAAAGGTATGAATGAGACTGAATGTCTAAACACGCAAGAGATGTATTTGACGCGTTTCGACGGAGGTCAAAAATACATATTTCTTGAAAAAGACCTCCGTCGAAACGCGTCAAACAGATCTCTTGCGTTGTTTGGATATTCTGTCTATTTCACACCTTTCTTCTATCATCATCATAGTTACTATCATTATAATAGTTATCATTGTTAAGAACATAATTCAAATGACTCATTGACGTTGTCATTGTTATCTTTATTGTTTTTATTATGAGCTTTATTATCACACTATTAACTTCATAACTATTAATTCTGGTAGCAGTAGTAGTAGTAATAGTAGTAGTAGTAGTAGTATCATCATTATCATCAACATTACCCCCCCTTCCCATTAGAAAAAAAAAGAAAAAAAAGGCCACGTTCCAGTCCTCCCTCAGCCACCCCTCTCCTCACCCACCCCACCCACCCCACCCAGAGCCCCCCTATGTGCGCGTAGGCGGCTCGAACGGGTGGTGGGTTGGGGAAGCGGGAGTGGGCGGGGGTCACCGGAACCTTATCTCATTCTTCAACAATTATAGAAGATAACAGAGAGATAACCATCTTCTACGGAGGGAATTCGGCGCGACTGTTTTCCTTGCAAGATTTATGTTACGGAGACGGAGTGGGGCGCGAGAGGAGATAAATGGGATATGAAATATGTGAGAAGAAGAAAGGGAAAAAATGCGAGAGGGGAAGAGAGGCAGAGGCAGAGGCGCGGTTTGAGAAAGAAAGGGAGAGGCATGAGAGGGAGGAAGGGAAGGAGAGAGAGGGTTGCAGGAAGGGAAGGAGAAATAGGGATGAAGGGAGAGATAGAGGGAAGGAGAGACGGAGGGAGGGAGGGAGAGATGAGGAATGAGAGAAGAAGGGAGGGGGAGGAGAGGGCAGGGAAGGCGGGAGGAGGAAAGGTAGAAAGAGGGGCTGAGAGGAGGGAGAGAGGGAGAGAGAAGGACAGAGACAGAGAAAAAAAAGAGAGAAAAAAAGAAAGAGAGCGCGAGAAGAAGGAGGGGAGTGGGAGTGGGGGTGGGGGAAGGGAAGGGAAGGGAGAGGGGAGAGTTTACAGAAGGATCTAGGACCAGTAGGAGACACCATGGAGTGGGTGGAGGGGGGGAGTGTGAAGTTAAAGGAGTTGCTAGCGGGAGAGA
>BOPN01000875.1:263014-265514 GCA_017312705.2 Penaeus japonicus | reverse complement strand
CTGTGTAGGTAGCATCCTCGATCGCCCCAGGAAAATCCCTTCACCTGTATTTTTTTGTTTTGTTTTGTTTTTTCGTTAAAAACAGGATAAGCACGAAAAAAATTACAGGATCTCCATCCATGCAGCGAGACCGGATGTGTCAGTTTGGCTTTTAAACAATACACAGTTTGAGTCTGAAACTTACTTGTTTTTAAACCCATCGAGCTCACCAACTATGCTTATTTTTTACCTTACGTTTACATCACTTGTAATCTGTTGTCGTTTTCTTATGTGAATAAAGTGTACGGCTGCCATTCCCTATTGGGTCTTCCTTTCCCGGGTTCGTATCAATCTACATTTTTTACGAAAAGAATGTTAAAAAAAGTAAATAGATGAGAAAGAATGGGGAAAATGCAAACACACTCAGGGCAAGAATGGCATCGTCGGAACACAAGGTTTCTAAGTTCGCTTTAACCGACATTGAAACTACAACTTGGATGATACAAGATATTTGGTGGCAATAGTTATCGTGAAACTGAATCCCCTTCATCCGTAGATGATAAGGGAATATATAACCTCAGTGTGATTATCATAAAGTGCTAGTAAGATGATGGCAGTAGCACCAAGAGTAACAATAAGTGTGGTGGTATTATCATTTCCGTAATTCCTGTAGTAGTAATCGAGACCAGCGGTGCAAACAGCAATCGCAGTCAAATTGGTTGCGATCTTGTAGGATTATTTTTATATATATTGAGTTACACTGAACTCTTCGTTTCCATATTGTAATTACTCAAGAAATTAAGCCTCATAGATGTTTTCTCTTTTTACAGGTGTGTATCAGAGAGGCGGTCTTTCCAGCCGGTAAGGAATATGACACTTTATAAGAATTGATATTGAACACATTTTAGGGTCGATGTGTGTGTGTGTGTGTGTGTGTGTGTGTGTGTGTGCATATACATATATATACCCTAGAGCTAGACCTCCGCTACCAAAGGAGCAATATATATATATATATATATATATATATATGTATGTATATATATATATATATTTATATATATATATATATATATATATATATATATATATATATATATATATATATATATACATATGGGCCAGTAAGGGTGGGGGTACCCGGCCATAACCCTTTTGAGAGGCCTACGTCCTGCAGTGAAATGATACAGGCTGATGAAAAATAAAACAGATATAGTATATGTATATATGTATAATATATACATATATATATATATATATATATATATATATATATATATATATATATATATATATATATATACTATATATATATATATGTATATATATATATATATATATATATATATATATATATTGCTATACTATATCTATGTGTACATCTATCTATCTATCTATCTATCTATCTATATATATATATATATATATATATATATATATATATATATATATATATATACCAGAAATATGCAACATGCTCATGCTTATATCTACTATGTATTCTTTCTTTACACAATTTCGTCTTCCAAGTTGGTGACTGATGGAGTGAGTCTCCGCTGAGGCCAGAGAGAGACGGTCTTAGCGTCATGATTGTTGAAGTATAGCAGTCATATGTCTATCCACCAACCTATCTGTCACTCTTTATGTATATATATTTTTTATCTTTATTTTAGTCTAATGGTTAGTACAAAGAAATTCACTTACATATTATATTAGATCAACAAAAGAGTTTAAGGCCCAAGGATTTGCACTCCCTTGGGCTACGTTCCTTCCTGTTGGGAAGCGTCTGCAGCGAACGGAAAACAGGCGACATCGAAGGGCCGGAGGTCGCTGAGCTGCTATGCGGTGTGCACCTCGGCCAGCGCCTCCTGCGTCTCAAGCACGTCTTGTGACTCCTCGTCCTCGGCCTGGTCTGATCTCGCCCTCGCTAGACTCGCGAGAGCAGGTCGGAGAGCAAGGTCTCCACCTCCAGCAGCGTAGGGCGCGCTTCGTGTTCGGGATCGAAGGCCCTTCCAGTGGCTCGTCGAGGGCTTCGGACTCGACGTCATAGCCTCCTCGAAGAAACTCGAGGATGTAGCCCAGTCCCTGGACATCGCACTCTTTGTGCATTGGCGTGCCGTTGTAGAAGCAGTGGCAGTACCGGCAGGGTCCCTGCGTCCTTCGACGGGGATGCGATCTCTACAGAGCGTGCGAAGCCGTAGTCAATGATATGAAGGGCTTGCAGCTGGCCGTCCTCGGCGAACTAAAGTGTGATATTATCGGGCTTGAGGTCGCAGTGCACCACGCCCTTGAGGTGCACCTCTGGTCGCCTGGAGTCCTCAGGAAGGCGATCAGCAGGGGTCGGTCTCCCAAGTCGCCCTGGTCCTCGGGTTGTGCTGAGCCGCAGCAGGTCATGAGGAGGCGGGGATTTCCAGACAGAAGCCCAGAGGGGAGAGGCGCCCCGCGCTCCTTAATGGCCATGGTCAACCCTTCTTCTCAAAGAGCTCCAGGTACCACTCATGACCGGTCTTGAGGGCACACAGTT
>BOPN01000875.1:203078-209555 GCA_017312705.2 Penaeus japonicus | reverse complement strand
ATATATATATATGAAATATTTGTACGTAAGTGAGTGTCTTTTTTTAAGAAAAACTACATTTCTAGCAATCAGTCTTGAGTCTTTTCAGTGACCTTCATGTGATAACGACATAACTGCATCATGCTGTTCTCTCTAGAGAAAAATACTAAGGCCAGAGAAAAGAATACATTCACATCTTGGTAATGTAGCATATAGGTGGTTCTATGGATTACAGAACACAAGATTGCAGCAACATTGATACATTCCAACATTTCAACCGGGCAACTACTGTCCGATTTTTAAATCTAGTTATATCTAAAATTCAGTCATCAACTTCATTATTTGAATTGCTAGTCATCTACATAGTCTTGCTATCCGTTTACTTTCCAAATGGATAATGATGAAGGTGTAAATACCAGCTGTTATCTCGGGTATGACTCTACCACAAGACGATGACGGTATAAAGCGAGGAAAAGGGGAGGGAGGGGAGAAGGGAAAGAGAAAGAATAAAGAATAAGAGACGGAGATAATATATAGAAGGATAGGGAAAGGGATAAAAATAGAGAAAGAGAGGGGAGGGGATAGCCAAGTGAATAAAGGGGGGAAATCCTCTTTCAAAGAAAGGGTGAAAATGAAAGTAAGGATTCAGGCCTTCCTTGTCACATTAATTCCCCTTTGACAGAATTAATATTGTAGAAGAAGGGGAAGTGAGAGAGGGGGGAGAGGAAGAGTAAGAGATAGGGGGGAGAGAAGAGGGAACTGATATAAGAGAATATCCCAGATAGCATGGTGCACTATTAACACAGTATTATTAAACATCGAATTTCATATCAAACTCTAAAATGATTGCCCTAAAAATTGTTTAGACAAAATGTACGTCTTCTCTTTCTGCTCGAAAGAGTTCGCCCTCATCACATATGAGCAAAAATCCAGCTGGACTAGTTCTAAGTACAGGGTAATGTAAAAGTGTGATCTTTACTAATTTCATATTCATTCTTTGACTTGTTTATACAAAACATAAAGATGACTTATGGATTACCTTCATTTTTAGAACGCTATTTCTATCCTCCCGAAGCTGGGGTCATGCCACAACACTCAGAAGGTCCGGAATCGGAGCCAGAGAGTAGGTCTGTGGTAAAGAGTAAGCATTTGGGGTAGAAAAACGCGATAGATACAGCATGTAGAAGTTGGTGTACTCTGGGGCGTCGGCGACAGACACTTTTTGATTTTAGATTCATTAATATCTTGTATATTAAAAAGAAGAAAAAAACAGCATTTACTGAAACTTTCTATTGTTAAGGAAGCCAGATTTCTTAATTGGTTAGCTTTAAGGTTAAGTTTGATGCGAGTAGACTATGATTCAATTTTGGGGTTAAGAAATAGATTTAGGTATAGATATAGTAGTTAAAGACGGAATGCGATTAAATTGTATGGGTGGGTTACCTATGTGCCGTGGCCTAAGTGAGTAGATTTCGGTGGTGATTCTTGGTAGATTAAATGTAAATTATGATCACGTCGATTACGGATTACGGGGTGTGGTGATTTTTTATTTGTGAGTTGCCGATGTGTTGGGGATCATAATCATTATTTTTTGTGATTATCTGAGTTGATGAATTCTGGGGATCAAAAAAATATTGGTAATCCATGCCAAGAGAGTCACTATCATGATACCCGACAAAGAACTGCGCTCTTTGAGGGTCTTTCTTAAGTATTTTTCATAAAAGGAGCCAATAGCTGTACATAACTCTAAGGTCGCCACCACCCATATTTAACTTACACAAATCCAAGAGAAATTCTGAAAAGGACAAAAAAAAAATTGTAGTAATCCAGACAGTAGATATAAATATCAGTCCACCACCACAGTTCTTGTTTTTTTATATATATATTTCTCTACTTATCACTGATGCTGTTGTTATTATGATTATCGGAGTTATTATTATTACTATCATCCCTATCTCTATTATCATTGTTCTAAATACTGCAACTACAAACTATTATCATCGTCATCATCTTATTCATAGCATCAATGATAGTTATTCTAATCTTCATGCCAGATATCACTTCAACTGTATGGTCATTACCAGCAGCAGCAGGAATATCATCACTACTAATTATCACAGTTTTTTATGCCATGCATTGCGTAAACTGGATATATATCACCACGCAGAATATGATATATGCCTGTACTGTATCTATTGGCAGGTTCCAAAGGATTTTTTACCGGTTAACTAAAAAAGAGAAAGCTTAATTGCCTCATAACAAAGTGCGTCAGGAAAAGCGATACATCTATTTCATCCGGATTTAACTGCATTTCAGTGAGTGGTTCTTTTCAAAGACCAATAGTTGATCTGCATTATGATTATGATAATGTCGATTGTAATGATGATGATTATGATGATGATAATTACAATTAAGATTAAAATAATGATATCATTAAAGTAAAGTATGTGATAATGGAGGAGTTGATTATTACAAATAATGATAAGGATGATGATGGTAATGATGATCATCATCACAATGATAATATCTATTATCCTTTTTATTATTTTTTAAAATATTTTCATTATTATCATTACCATCATTATTCTTATCAATACTACTCTCCTCATTAACATTCATATCATTACTATGATCATCTCTGTTATCATACTTATATCATGATAATAATTATTACAACTTCTAGCAGTAGTCGTAGTAGTAGCAGAGTCTTGTTCAAGTTAAATATCATGTTGATTTAGGGTAACTAAGCAAAAGAGCGTTTTGTGTTTGTTGTGCTGGACTATTTTTAGTGTTTTATCAGTATTCAGCTTTAATAGTGCTCCTTTCGTTCAATTTTAGTTTGGCTTCTTTTGTTCAGTTTTAGTATTGTCATTTTCTGTTATTTCCTGTTTCAGTTTTGATTTATGTTTTCCTTTGTTTATTTTTATTAATCAAATGTATAATTTTTATTTTGCTTTGCCCCAAACTTTCGGTCTGTCCTCTTTATTACGATTCAATGCAAATAAAAGACGAGAAAATGATGGTTTTAGTAAAATACTACAGTGATTATGGTATTGTTAGTCATAAGTATCATTATTATCACAAGCACGTTTGTTAGAACGATCACAGTTATTATTATCATTATCATCCTAATAATTGCAATATTTTTACTACTATTGTTGCCATTGTTTCTAGTAGACATCATTATCTTTTCCACAATCATTGTTAGTGTTTTTCTTGCTACTACCAAATGGAAGACAATATCCGCATTTTTTATTTATCATACAAAAGAACTCATAAAACTTCTCGGAAGAAATGGGGTTTGCATCCCGCAATGAGTGAGCCCAAGACAAACACAGACCGAGTTGTCCAGCGCCCTTGGCCATGGCCCCTAACTACGCGCTCTGACCCAACTTTCAGATGCTCAAATATGAATGAGCAGCGATGCGGCTTTGAGATGAACGTATGTGTAAACGCTGTTCTCCAAATTGGACTCTCTATGTGTGTTCGTTTCTGTGTATCTTGATATAAAGCGATTTTGCTGTCGTGTTTCTCTTTTCACTTCTCTTTTTTTATTGTGTATTGAATCTTGCTTCTTTCTTTGTTAGATTTTTTTTTTCATAATTTGCTCTAATTTGTTTTTATGTTCTCCAGCATTTTCAATTTGTTTCCTTTTATTACTGTATTGTAAGTTAAATGTGGGTGGTAATAACCGTAGAATTGTGTGTAAAGCTTGGTCCCGTTTTTAGAAAATCAATATTACTTACTGTACTTTTATCGTATCAAACATAATGCGTTTATGAGCAATACGCTAGGTTGCATTTATATGGCTTTGTTTGATTTAATTATCAGTTAAGTTATTCGTTCTAAAGTATATCATATAAATCATACAATATTGTTAAAAGTCTGATCTGATGAGTCTGTTTGTACGGCTGAAGAAAAGAGGGTGATTGTTTTGTAAGTATTTTTAAAAAAGAAAGTACATAGGAGCGATGTCCCTAAGTCTGCATGCGATGGGCTGTGTGCTGCCGTTAATGCATTTTTTGTCCAAAGCAGAATCAAAATTTATGTTTCACCGACAGTTTTACCGATAGTAGTCAGAATCCAGTTTATTTCCAAAGATGTACTCGATTTTAAAATGCTACCCTGAAAGGGAAAATGCTTCCCTGGTTTTGCAAAGTATGACACAGACTTACGAAGCCTTAAAAAAACACTATGAAACACCATTATTTTTCAAGATATTTGTCATTCTTGCATCTTATCCTTTTGTTGTTTAAATCGTTGGTCTCCTTTTTTTGAGAGTATCAGTAGTAGAAATTTTAGCAGCAGTAATAGTAGTATCATTATTGTTGTTGCTATTATTATTATAATTATTGCTGATATTTTTACTATTGCTACTATCCCTGCTGATCATACTACTTTTGATAGTACTGCTACTGTAACTACAAAAAGTAAAATTCCTTGAAATAATAGTATCGGCAGCACTAGCAGTATCAATGGGAGCAGCAGCAATAGTGCTGTCTTTGTTTTCCTGTCATAATGACCTTTCTTGGCCACCAAGGAATCATTTCGTTTTTTAGGAATGATCTCCTCCCCCGGAAAGCGTTCTGCACTTTGATTTGCATTGATACGCCGCGATTTCCATATTATTTTTTACGTATCGGCGCTAATTTATTCGTAAATAAACAACCCGTCTCTTTCCCATCACGTCAGAGCGGACATGATGGCAATGATTGTATATTTCGATGAAAAAAGAGAAAAAAATGAATTCTCTACATCACATCGTTCATTTTGCAATGAACAGCGTTCAAGATCCATGGGTCCGGACGCCTTCTGTCGTGTTCATCGTTGTGGGAATGGCGATGCGACGCGGCAATATAAATATTCTTCTGGCAGCGCTGCATTAATAAAGAAATATATTGTCAGTTACATTTGGAATTGTGTCGAGCGTAAACTTTCATATTCACGAAACAAAAATATTCCTCCCTTTGATCCTTAGTCTCGACAATCCTATATTTTATTTCTGTCTTTATTCTTTATTCCTCTAACTTTTTCGTATATATATACTGCGGTTGTATATGTACCGATAATGGTACGTTGTGATGAGTCCAGCGACTTCTTGCAGCTAAATCGCCTATGCTGCTTGTTCATTCATTCATTTATATATTTTGTTTTGACTATTGTTTTCTTTTTTTCTTCTTCTTCTTCTTCTTTTTCATAAAGTTATCCAATCTCCAAATCTTTTGCTTTGTTTTATCTTGTAGACATTTTTTGTTAATTTTGCATTTCAGTAGGTGCATCTGCTTTGTTCATCTGTGGGTCTTTGTATGCATGTGTGGTGGTGGGGGAGGGGGGGGTTGTGTCTGTTTGTGTGTGTGTGTGTCTGTGTGTTTGTGTCTGTGTGTTCTGTCTATCTGTTTGTCTGTGTGTGTATGTGTTTATATGTCTTCTGTCTATCTGTTTATTTTTATTCTTTTATGTTAGTCTGTTTTTTTTCTGTATATGTGCGTGTGTATTTGCATGTACGTATTTGTCTATGTCTGTGTGCGCGAGCGTGTGCAGGAGCATAGGCGCGCTGAAGATGCGGGTCGTCCCACGAGCGGAACGACCAGAGCGCCAACAACAGAGTGAAAAAAAAAATCGCTTTGCATAATTATCGTCAAGAAAAAGAAAGCGGAAACGTATTTCAAGCCATACATGTTACATACATGTTATGACTGCAGGGAAGAGGCGGAAACACGGAAGGCATAAAGTAACAGACTAGGAGGACGGAAAGACAGAGAAAGAGAGAGGTAATAAATCGCAAAAGGTGATAATAGTCAGGATGGACAGATGTACAGCAGAACAGAAGTTTTTGTTAAATAGTTCTTGGACTAGATAGAGGAGATGAGTATGTGTGTGTGTGTGTGTGTGTGTGTGTGTTATGTGTGTGTGTGTGTGTGTGTGTGTGTGTTTATGTGTGTGTGTGTGTGTGTGTGCAATGTTAAATTGAGTAAACTCAAAAAACTTCTTCATCTTTACACCTTAAGCATTAACAGCCACAACGAATAAAAAAAAAATTCAATCATTACAGTCGAAAAACGAGGTCATCCAATTTCATATCATGATTGTTGGTAATCGTGCAGCAGTTAATAACATTTCCAGTTCATCGTTTTCATAATTGCTTGCCCTGTTTTCTTTTTATCCGATTGTCGCGAGGTTTCTCCCTCTTTTTTTTTTTTTTTTTTTTTTGCTTCATCTTACTTCCGTTTTGCATGGTTTCCGGCTCTGGTTTATCCGTCCATAGAGTCTAGTTTGGTTGTTGTTGTTTTTTAGGATTTGTTGTATTCATGGTCATATCGACTCCCCACCCCCTTTTTTGTATTCTTTCTAATATTTGCTCGTTTGTTTGTTTGTTTTGTTGTTGTTGTTAGTGATCTGTTTAGTAGTTTAATCTATTATTTATTTATTTCATTTATTCACTTTATTTATTCACTTTATTTTATTTTTTCTTTCTCTTTTTCTTTGTTTTTCTTTTTT
>BOPN01000875.1:178185-186058 GCA_017312705.2 Penaeus japonicus | reverse complement strand
GAGAGAGAGAGAGAGAGAGAGAGAGAGAGAGAGAGAGAGAGAGAGAGATTATATCCATGTATACAAGTCAGGGAAGAGCATGACAGAGCAGGATGTCCCTGTATTTACTAAGACGTAAGACCCGGTGAGCGGTATATCTCCCTTTCTGTTTACTATGCTGTGTTATCAGAGTCTAGTGTTGCGGGAGTGCGTCGCCCAACGCCCGCTGTTCCAGAATAAACCGACAAAGACGATGATTAGTGGAGCACGACTGCGGGCCTCGCTTATTGCGCGACGTCTGGCCCTCGCGTGCGCGCAGGATGAAAGGAGGAAGCTACGAGTGGCCGGAGGAGAAGTTCAGCCATCCGAAATTACTCATAAATGCAGAGAAAGTAATATGAAAGGGAAAATTATGTATTTTCGGTGGCGAGCAAAAAAGGATTCGATAGACAGGACACGTAATGCGAAGCCTCTCACACACGACCATAGATGACAAATGGAGACATCGACGCAAGGAAGACAGGGCCTCGTCCCTGTCACAAATACATCGAAGGACCTCACCTAGGGGGAGATCTGCCTCCTTCCCCCACCTCCCCTCCGCCAGGTTGTCTCCTTACCAGCAAACTTCATCTGGAAGTGACTCGTGACTCTGAGATATATAGTGATTAGATGCGTGATCGAGAGCGTCGATACAAATGCAAATTTATGACTCCATGAGAAAATTAAGAATGGAAAGAAAGCTAAAGGGAAGGGTGAAACATAGAAGCTCACGGCCAAAGAAGCAGATGGAATTGAAAAGTTGTTACGGGCCTTTAAACCGGAAACTGGAATCCCAAAACTTTACCGGATCTCTAAAGTCACAAAAATCTGAGAAGAAAAGAAACTTCATTGACTGTAGATTTCAGAGCCGCCCTCCTCCCCACGACCTACCCCTCTCCACCCCCACCCCCCTCGTGTGTCCCTCCCCTGTTACCATGAAATGATGATAATGTGATTGTTTCCAATTCCCTGAAATAATAGCTTTTCCAAAACCATCCAACAAGGTGGATGTTTTGTGCTCTGATGCATTCGGCCGAAATATTTACGCGGCAGAGATGCGCGCCCAGAACACGCTTTGAATTTTGTAGTGCAGATGGCAATAATAGAAACGAAGTTCGGGCCGTAGTAAGTATGAATGCATGCAGTTCGCGAACGATTGTTTCCTGGTGTTGATAGCCCGGTTCATGAAAGATTTTGCTTGTGTCTGCATTCGGCGCCCGGACGCCATGAATGGTGATGAAGCTCCACTTTTTTCACTTTCTCTTTTGTATATTTTGTATCGCTCCCTCCCCCCCTCCCCCCTGCCCTCTCTCTCTCTCTCTCTCTCTCTCTCTCTCTCTCTCTCTCTCTCTCTCTCTCTCTCTCTCTCTCTCTCTCTCTCTCTCTCTCTCTCTCTCTCTCTCTCTCTCTCTCTCTCTCTCTCTCTCTCTCTCTCTCTCTCTCTCTCTCTCTCTCTCTCTCTCTCTCTCTCTCTCTCTCTCTCTCTCTCTCTCTCTCCCCATCTCTTTCTTTCTCTCTCTCTCCCTCTCTCTCTCTTCTGTCTCTCTCTTTCTCTTTCCATGTATGTGTATCTGACACTCTCTCTCTTACCCCCCCCCCCCTCTCTCCGTCTTTCTCTCTTTCTCAACATGAGTTTCCTGTCCCGTAGCTGATGGCCGACTTGCAAACTTTGTGTATACTATCAATCTACTGACAAACCAATTAGGGGAAAAAGGCAATAGATAGCTAAATCAAGACAGATAGTTTGACGCTGATAGTGGATAGAGGAAATAATGAGAGAGAGAGAGAGAGAGAGAGAGAGAGAGAGAGAGAGAGAGAGAGAGAGAGAGAGAGAGAGAGAGAGAGAGAGAGAGAGAGAGAGAGAGAGAGAGAGAGAGAGAGAGAGAGAGAGAGAGAGAGAGAGAGAGAGAGAGAGAGGGCGGGGGGGGAGTGAGAGAGAGGGGGGGCAGAGAGAGAAGGGGGGGAAGGAGGGAAAGAGAAATAAGACAATACAAAGGGAAATGATAAGGCAGCGGAGATAGAAGGGGATGGAGAGGAGCAGGGACGGAGATAGGTTGGGGGACGAGGTGAAAAGACAATGGAAGATGAGAGAGAGGGAGAGAGAAAGAGAGTGAGAGTGAGGGGGAGTGAGAGAGAGAGAGAGAGAGAGAGAGAGAGAGAGAGAGAGAGAGAGAGAGAGGGAGAGAGAGAGAGAGAGAGAATGAGTGAAAAGAGTGTGAGAGTAAGAGGGTTAAAAGAGCATGTGCTGATGTCGAGGCAGAGAAGAGGCTACATGGCATGTTGTTTCAAACTGTTATTGCACAAGGGATATTTTGTTAGCACTGTTGCCCAGAGGGGAGAAGGTAACCGTATTACAGACTTTAGTTTAGAATACAAAAACTGTCGCCTCTATGCAAAGTGACTTTTCTCTTATGGTTACTCTATAACACTACGTGACAACATTTTTTTGTTTCTTTTCTTTTCTCTTCTTTTTACTTTTTACTTTCTAATTGCTTTTAATGTCAAAGTATATGAAAATGACCATTATTTCCCTTAATCTTTGCTTGCGTGACTTAGATCATCAAATTGAGAAATTAACTTTTTTTTTTAATGCATATCTTCATTTACAAAATGTGCTAATAGAACAGCATGCGGATCAAAATGTACCTTTATCTATAAAGTTAAACAAAAAATAACAAAAGCATTTAGAAGTTAGTCGTTTTTTTCGACTGCAACGTAAATCACTCTCAAGTGTCAGACCCCAAAGAGTCTCACATCATGTTTTCGTTATAGTCCCTTTGATGGCGGCGTTCAAAGTCCAGTATATCTTGGTGGAAGCACTCGCCTTGCACCTCTGAAAATTCTCCTATGTTCTCCCTGACCATAAGAGGAGGGCCAGGGATGCAGACTTTCATGGACTTTCTGTAGCCCATTTTGCCGTAGTTCTTCAGCAGCGCCCTTGCCAGCTCCACAACATTTTCGGCCTTGAGAGAAAGCCCCGAACCACTGCCACAAAGCTGCCCCAAGCTTCTTTTTCCTTCCTACTGAGCTTCTTGGGGAATTCTAGGATCTTCTTTATTTGTGGTCCAACGAAGACACTGGCCTTGACCTTTGCCACAGACAGCTCAGGGAAGAAGTCTCGAAGGTACTTGATGGTTACAGACTCCTGCAAAAGAGCTCTGTCATAGTGTTTCATAAGACCCAGTCTTAAGCGCAGTGGTGGGAACAACGCCTTCTGGAGGTCCACCGATGGCTCCTGCCTGACAGAGAACTCGGTCCGTTGGAGCCAGTGCTGCCCCCGGCAGTGTGCTGCAATCCCAAAGGCAAAGGTGCCAAGTCTCCTTGGAAACCACGTTGAAGTCTCCGATGACCTCTCTTCCATACTCCTCCCATTTCCAGGCTTCTAGCAAGGTCTTGACGCTTTGAGGAAACAAATGAGCCAGGGGAAGATACGGTTTGCTGTTATGAAACAGCACATCTTTGAGGATCTTGGATAAGCCATCAGGAATGTTTGAAAGTTGTACTGCCAAGTTTTTTCTGTTTTGTTTTGTTTTTTTCATAAACAATCGCGAAATA
Organism: Penaeus japonicus; assembly: GCA_017312705.2. NCBI lineage: Eukaryota > Metazoa > Arthropoda > Malacostraca > Decapoda > Penaeidae > Penaeus > Penaeus japonicus. The sequence continues at coordinate 182,485 of BOPN01000875.1, read as the reverse complement.
ACATTTTCTGCCTCACGCCAAAAACTTGTTACACAGTGTAATCAGCGATTGTAATCTAGTGTGACCCATGTACTGATATGTATAATAATAGCTAGGCACTATACAAGAGTACACACACACACACACATACACACACACATACATACATATGTATGTAATTATGTATATAAGCCTCAGCTATTATCAATTTTTAAGAAATTACAATGGGAAATAGAGACAAAAACGAATAGATTTTAAGATATTCAATTACAAAATTACATTCAGTAGGAACAACATTTACACATAAATGAATAAAAAATTCAGATATGATAATGAAATACATTCAAAATGTGGAATAGGGTAAATGTTATGATAGTCAAAACATTATTGAAATGGTATTTCATAGTAGTAAAAGGTCAAAGGCACAAAGATAATGCATTGATGAAATGGTTCTCTCAACAACCAATAAAAAAAACGCTTTAGGTAGTAAGAAAGAATCTAGAAGATATTTTAGAGATGACATTTACATTTGTAATAACTCACTGATAAACAGAAATTGAATTGATAAGAGACTCAATTAAAATTGAACAAGGACACTTTAAACAGAAAAAATGAATAACGTTTCATATTGAAATACTATGTTATTGAATACTAAATAGTCCAATAATGTTGTATTAGTAAATGATTAATAGATAAGTACACGGACGCTGACTGCACACTTGTATTTTTCCGCCCTAGACTTCGTCATTTCTTATTTATACTGAAAGTGGAAGGCTGATGCTTTGGAAGCGGTTGAAAATCATGATTATAAAGCGTTTTTCTTAAAAGCGTGTCGGTTCTGTTGCAAACATACAACTGAAATCGCTAATTGATTGTATCTGTGTGTGTGTGTGTGTGTGTTTATAGATAAGATAAAAGGGGATATATATAGAGAGTGAGAGTAATGTGTCGATATGACTATATATAGATGAATAGATAGACAGATATGCAGATAGATAGGCGTGGTAGGTTGAAAGACAGATAGGTATATATCAGTGTGAGTTCACATATCAATGTACGTGTATTCCCGCACTGTATGCATCCCCCTTACCATTGCATTCGGCCAACGCTTGTCCAGAACAAAGCCTATGCCAGTTGCTTCCCCACACACCTGCCCGGCGGCTTTGCACTCCGCAGTCTCAGCTTATGGACGTATTCCTTCCATCTTCCCGTCTGTTCCGCGATCAGCTCCTGCGTCTCTTAGCTTGCCTTGAAAGCCCGCTCTGTTCACCTTTCTGTCCATCCGTTTTACAGGCATGTTAATCGCCCGCTATTTTTCACTCCATTATCTTTGTTTTGTGTTTAGCTTTAGTTTGAATTCCAGCTGTTAGCAAATACTGGTGGGACACAAGAGTTGTGCACTTGTGCTTATGAAAACGTTTTCCAATCAATTGCAATTTGGGTTCGGTTCGACAAGGAAAAGGGTTTGTATTTGCTCAATTATTTGCACGCCGCTCTATCTGCTTTAATTTCCAACTTTGGTTTAGCTGGAATTTTGTTATTGTCTGTTTCATACTGAATTCCAAGCCTACTTTACCATTTTCTTTATTTTGCTGTTTCATAATAAGGAAATGTTTTTACTACATGTACATGAGCGCCGGCACGCGTATGTGGTTAAGTGTGTGTGTGTGTGAGTGTGTGTGTGTGTGTGTGAGTGTGTGTGTGTGTGTGTGTGTGTGTGTGTGTGTGTGTGTGTGTGTGTGTGTGTGTGTGTGTGTGTGTGTGTGTGTGTGTGTGCGTGTGTGTGTGTGTGTGTGTGCGTGTGTGTGTGTGTGTGTGTGCGTGTGCGTGAATACACATCGATACATCTCCACATGAAAGCGAGACTGAGAAGAGTACAGATGCCATTCACCATATGCGTGTATCATAATGCGTTAGCACAGGTCAGCACCTCTGCCTCAACAGCATCCTATAAACGACCTTCCAGAACGACCCACAAGCAGCACGTTCCAGCGGCGCCAGCTTTATAGGCCTATGTAAGTCGTTATTGGTCACATGCCTCTGCGTTATAGGCACTTAGCGTGAATTTCTGGTCCGCCTTCGCTGAGGGGCCCGCGAGATATGACGGAGAGGCTGATAAGCAAATAGGAATGTTAAGGGACCTTAGGATGTTGTAAGTGTGCGTGTGTGTGTGTGTGGGGAGACATTATATGGATATTATGTGTATATCTACGTGTAAGTGTGTGTGTGTGTATGTGTGTGGGGGGGGGGGTTGCATGTATGCTTGTGCATGTGTGTGTATGTGTGTGTCCATGTGTGTGTTTACATTAGAAACAAGCATACATTCCGATAACATGTTTTGTATGATAACATGAAATTGAAATATGTGGAATGTTTGGACCATTTCACAAGAAAAAAAAACAGACAGATATAATGAAATTCAAACACGTCTGTTCACGTTAGCAACCACTTACGGTAAGAAGCAACCAACGTAAGGGTCGCGAGGAAGGGAGACACAGCTCATTAATGCTGTGACCTTTGACCTGATTCCAAAACGCCATAAGATCACAACTTGGTTTTTACGGGGAATTAAAGAAGATTTATTCATGCAATTGCATTACGGACACAAACTGAGGGAGGCTGGAAGGCAGGCAGCTAATCTATCAGCGAAGAGCCTTGTTATTTCTGCATTGGCTCCCCGCCTCCCCCTCGCTCTCATCCCGCGTTCACAAACACAGATGCTCTTAGCTTACTACACGTTAGATCTACTCTTTGTTGGTCGTCTCTCTCTCTCTCTCTCTCTATCTATCTATCTATCTATCCATCTATCTATCTATCTATCTATTTATCTCTCTCCCCTCTTCTCTCTCTCTCTCCGTCTCTCTCTCTCTCTCTCTCTCTCTCTCTCTCTCTCTCTCTCTCTCTCTCTCTCTCTCTCTTCCCTCCGCTCTCTCTCCTCTCCTCTCCCTCCCATATTTCTCTGCCATATGTCTCCTCCGCCTCGTCCGCCGCCCATAAGTCTCCGACATAACCTCTGTCCGTCACATTAACACCATCTTGCTTGTCTCTGAATCTTCGCTCCCGCCTTGTCTTTCCCACACTCTCCTTCTTTCTTGTTCATCTCTCTTTCCGCAAGGATGATTTTTCAGAATTGTTTTGTCTAGGACCTTCGCTGTTATCATGGATATTGCTGATGTTGAGTTGCAGTTGATGTAGCATTTCCCTTTTTAGAATATGAGGCGTACCATTTCAGTGATGCGAGTATCATTCAGTCTGGCTTTTTTATCCTTTTTCAGACACCAGGGAGAAGTTCGCATTGATCAAAATTGTTGCAGAAAAGAAAAACATCTAAAATAATGATACGATATCAATGCAAATTTTAGTTTACGGTTAGAGCTTAGTTACTGGTTCCTGGCTCTGCATTTTATTTACTAGAAGGTGTATTTCCTCAATAACGATTACATGTCTCTACCCGCTTCCTGAGTCGGTCTCTTTCAGCCTTATCTGCGCATCTTGCTTCGTTGCTTTTTGCCTCCTTCGTGCGCTAAGCGGTATTTATCGATAATTCCAAAGGTCGTTATCGTCTCATTTTGTTGTTATTCCTCTCATGGTCGACACACAGGCCAAGTCCTTTACCTCAAGTCAACGGATATGCGTATTTCAAATAGTCTACGTCTTGAAAAAAATCAACTATGGGTATACAAGTAAATGCATCTATATAAGTATATACAGCGGTAAATAGACTCGTGGATACCCAGAGACGCGTGGACAGATATCCACGAAAACAAGATTCATAAAACTCGAAATGGGATTAGCCACGAGGGGGCGCCACACGTCCCGATTTGAGATCTCGTAAACTTTCTATCAGTAGATAAAACGGGGAAAAGTTTTTTTTAGCAATGACATAAATTTGGGCTAAATTGCTGTATATTTGATTGTACAACAATTGATTTCCATTGGATTTCAATTAACTTTAAGTGGCCACAGGATTGAAGTAAAATAAATTGGTGTTATGTACATACAAATGTACACATAAGTATATGTGCATGCAGCTGTACTTGTTTCTGTATACAGTATATGCGTGCGTATGTTTGTTTGTTAAAGTTCAATTTATATTCATGGGCGAACTGTGGACGCAGCTGTGGCAGGTCCCGACTGCGGTTTGCATGTCTTGGGTGCGTGTTCTTGCCGGAAGAAAAAGCGCGTCGGATCGTCGAGTACGCGACTGAGGCGGAGCTTCTCTCGGTTTTCCGAGACTTTGTCGCTGCCCGTCGCCAGCGCGCGCGCGCGCCGCAGTCTTGAGTCGCTGGGCTGATGGCAGAGGCTCAGCCTCCTGCTCTTC
>BOPN01000875.1:133185-135685 GCA_017312705.2 Penaeus japonicus | reverse complement strand
GGGAGAAGAGGTCGGAGGATAGGAAGACGGGGAGAAGAGGTCGGAGGATAGGAAGACGGGGAGAAGAGGTCGGAGGATAGGAAGACGGGGAGAAGAGGTCGGAGGATAGGAAGACGGGGAGAAGAGGTCGGAGGATAGGAAGACGGGGAGAAGAGGTCGGAGGATAGGAAGACGGGGAGAAGAGGTCGGAGGATAGGAAGACGGGGAGAAGAGGTCGGAGGATAGGAAGACGGGGAGAAGAGGTCGGAGGATAGGGAGAAAAGGGAAAATCAGATTGAACCCTTGCAGACAGGAGAGCGAAGGGGAAACAGGTCAGGAAACAGAAGGGGAACCTTAAGGGAAAACAGATCAGAAAACAGAAGAAGAAACAGAACAGGAAACTTAAGGGGGAAGAGATCAGGAAAGAGATCAGGGAACAGAAGGGGAAACTTAAGGGGAAACAGAACAGGAGCCATAACAGGAAACAGAAGGGGAAATAGATCAGGAAACAGAAGGGGAAACAGATCAGGAAACTTAAGGGGATACAGAACAGGAAACAGAAGGGGAAAGTGACCAGGAAATAGAACAGGAAACAGATCATGAAACAGATCATGAAACAGAAGGGGAAACAGAACAGGAAACGGAAGTGGAAACAGAACAGAAAACAGAAAGGGAAAGTGACTAGGAAACATAACAGGAAACAGATCATGAAACAGATGGGGAAACAGAACAGGAAACGGAAGTGGAAACAGAACAGAAAACAGAAAGGGAAAGTGACTAGGAAACATAACAGGAAACAGATCATGAAACAGATGGGGAAACAGAACAGGAAACGGAAGTGGAAACAGAACAGAAAACAGAAGGGGAAAGTGACTAGGAAACATAACAGGAAACAGATCATGAAACAGAAGAGGAAACAGAACAGGAAAGAGAACAGGAGAGCGAAGGGAAAACAGAACGGGAAACAGAACAGGAGAGCGAAGGGAAAACAGAACGGGAAACAGAACAGGAAACAAAACAGGAGAGCGAAGAGGAAACAGAACAAAAGAGCGAGGGCGACACAGAAGAGAAGGGGAAACGGAGGTCAACAGAAGAGAGGAGAAGAAAGCGTCCTCTTCTTTTTTATCATTGTTTTCTTTTTCTTTTTTCTTCTCCTTCTTGACTTTTTTTCTTTTTCCTTTTCTTTTCCTTTAAATATCTTTCATCTCCTTGTTTTCTCTTTAATTATTGTTAATAGTATTTTCATCATATATATGACTATTATCCTTATCCTTATCATCGTTATTATCATCATCACTATCATTATCATTGTTATCATTATGATCATTATCAACATCATGAAACATTATTTTATTATCATTATTGCCATCTTTATTATCATTATCATCATTAATGTCATTATAATTATTATCATCACTATTTTCGTTATCATCGTTATCATTATCACTATAATTTATATAATCATTATCATTATCATTGTTATTATCACTATCATTATCATCATTATCATTGTTACTAATACTATTATCATCCTTATTATCATTGCATTTATTGTTATTTTTTATCATTGTTATCATCATTATTGTTACTATAATTATTATAATCAGTAATCATCTTCTTTATTTGCTACTGTCGCTATCATTACTATTATAACCATAATTATTATCATAATGATTATTTGAATCATTATCATCATCATTGTTATTATCATCATCATTAATGCTATTACCATTATCATTCTTACTATCATTTTTATCATCATAATCATTATAGTTGATGTTATCCTAATCACTATCATTATCATCATCATTACGATTATCATTATTATTACTGCTGACATCACTATTATCACCACTCTCATTATTACCATCATTATCGATGGTATTGTTTCATCATTATCATTGTTGTTATTATTTTTGTTGCAATTATTATCCTCATTATCATCATCACCATTATTGTTATTATCATCATCATCAGCAGCATCGTTATTTTTGTTATTATTATCGTTATCATCATCATTATCACTTTCATTTTTATCTTTATCATCATTATTTTTTACATTATTATCATTATTATTATTATCATCATCATCATTATCATTATCATTATCATCATCATTATTATTATCATTATTGTCTTTCGTATTACTATCATCATCCTTGTTATCATCATTATTGTCTTACCTTATCATTATCATAACTATTACTGTCATAATCACTTTTAACATCATCATCTCATAACTATTATTATCGCAATTACTTTTAACATCATCATCATCATTATTCCTGCTAGAGAGAGAGAGAGGCACAGGAAATCCCTCCTACTTTACAGTTCAAATCTTCTCTATTCCTGCAAGGGAAAGACACCTCTCGACGCTCCGAACATAAAGCTTAAATTAGCCCCATTCCCACTTTTTGCGAAGCTTGAATAATGGGGTGTGTGTTGTGTAAAAGCTTTCATTACTCTCTGTAATTCCAATTTTTCCGGTTATGTGAGTCCAGAATCCTATCAGTAAAGATTG
>BOPN01000875.1:115685-118185 GCA_017312705.2 Penaeus japonicus | reverse complement strand
TTATTTATCTGGGGAAGTTGAAAAATTCACGTGTTTTGGTTGGGGCTAATATGTCCCCAAGGAATTTCCTGCGCATGTTTTTAGCTCGACCTTTTTCACTCTCTGTTCTTTTCCCGCTTTCTTTCCTCTGTGTATCTCTCTCACTCTTTCTCACTCTCTCAATCTCTCTCTCTCTCAATCTCTCTCTCTCAATCTGTCTCTCTCAATCTCTCTCTCTCTCAATCTCTCTCTCTCAATCTCTCTCTGTCTCTCTCTTAGTCTCTCTCTCTCAATCTCTTTCTTTCAATCTCTCTCTCTCTCAATCTCTCTCTCTCTCATTCTCTCTCTCTCAATCTCTCTCTCTCAATCTCTCTCTGTCTCTCTCTTAGTCTCTCTCTCTCAATCTCTTTCTTTCAATCTCTCTCTCTCTCAATCTCTCTCTCTCTCTCTCTCTCTCTCTCTCTCTCTCTCTCTCAATCTCTCTCTCAGTCTCTCTCAAGCTCTCTCTCTTCTCAATCTCTCTCTTTCAATCTCTCTCTCTCTCAATCTCTCTCTCTCTCAATCTCTCTCTCTCTCAATCTCTCTCTCTCTCTCTCTCTCTCTCTCTCTCTCTCCCTCTCTCTATTATATATATATATATATATATATATATATATATATATATATATATATATATATATATATATATATACATATATATATCCCGTATTGGTAACATCGCATTCTTAATCCCGTTCATTGCCATCATAAGGGTCAATATCTTCCTACTTACTCCGTCATCCGGCCTTTATGGGACGGCCACCGACCATCGTTACATAACTGAGTCCGTTGCCTCTCCCGCCGCTTCCTGACTCGTCTTTTGGGCTTCGTCGTGCTGCCTTCAGGTCCGGAGAGACGGAATGATGTCAATTAGAAAATCAGTGCCAGCATATCAAGACAAATGGACACATCAGGAGAAGAATGATGATGATATTGATAGGACTCACGTCATTGTTGAGACCACGGCTGCTAATGATAATGGTAACAGTGGTGATGATAATGATGGGAATGATGGTGATGGTAATCATAATGATGATAACGATAATGATGATGGCAATGATAATATGGTATTTATTATTATAGTTGTCATCATTATTATTATTATATCTGTCATTATTCTCATTATCATTAATACCATAATCATTATGGTTGTTATAACTATTGTTGCCGATAACATTGTATTTCAATTACCTATATTATCACTGCTGTTATTCCCATCACTGTCAACTTAATGATGATAATGATAAATAATAATAATAAGAAGAAGAAGAACAATACCAAAAGTAATGATGACATAAATGATGTGTATGATAACAGTAACAAATAAAAATAACCAATGACACGAGAGCTGCCTTCCGGTTAACGATTTCGTCACGCCGCCAGTGATACCTGCTTCCGCCCAAGGAAACCGACAGCAGAATCAAACCAAGATCCACGCTCGAATATGTATCACCCACCCACCCCAACTCCCCCACCCTTCGGCACCCCCCACCCCACCCCCAATCCCCCACCCCTCTCTCCCCCTCCTCCTATAACCAAGATCTGGAACCTCATGAATACTAAAGAAAACCTTCCGCCAGGCTACTTGGGCCTCCTCCCGCGGTCCTATTGCAGGCGCCTTAACCTCGTGCTCGGCTCCCTCCCTCCCTCTCGCCCTGTCTTCTCCTTAACGAAAAGGGTGTTGCGTCTCCTGGTGCGTGTCTACTTGTCTCTGTTTCGTTTGTCTTTCGAGTTCTTTCTCACTCCCCTGACGTTGACTTCCATCGAGTGAGCTTCTCTTCTCAAAGAATGAGAATACATATACAGTGCCGTGTGTCCGAAGGTGGAATGCAGCGCAGGCACAGGGATTTTTTTTTCTTCTTTTTTTTTTTTTGACGTCTAGCTTGACCTCAGTGACGTCTAACTTCACCATAGTGACGTCTAACTTCACCATAGTGACGTCTGACTTCACTTCAGTGACGTCTAATTCACCTCAGTGACTGACTTTACCTCGATGACGTCTAACTTCACCTCGTTGACGTCTGCCTTCACTTCAGTGACGTCTAATTCACCTCGTTGACGTCTAATTTCACCTCCTTGACGTCTGCCTTCACCTCAGTGACGTCTGCCTTCACCTCAGTGACGTCTGACTTCACCTCAATGACGTCTGACCTCACTTCAATAAGCTCGTCTTCTGAAGGACCGAGAATACAAACAGCATAGCGTGTGGCCGAAGATGGGATGAAACGCAGCCACAATCGCGGAGGGAAAAATCATCGTGACGTTTCGATTCGGACTTTACTCGTCATTAGACGATAAAAACGATTTATTGCTCCTTTCTAATGTGGATTTATTCCTCTCGGTCCTTCGCTTTTCTCTTCGTTTCTTTTATTTCCGTTTTTCGTTGTTTTTACTATTTTTTGTCTGTATTGATCTCTATTTATTTAACTTTCTCCCCCCCCTTTCTCTCTCTCTCTCTCTCTCTCTCTCTCTCTCTCTCTCT
>BOPN01000875.1:105685-108185 GCA_017312705.2 Penaeus japonicus | reverse complement strand
CTACCATTATCTTCATCGTTCATACGATCACGATTATCATTATCCTTATTTCTTCTCCTTTACCTTTCCTTTCACCCTCCTCCTCCTCCACCTCCTCCACCTCCTCCTCCTCCTTCTCAACCTCCTCCTCCTCTTCCTCCTCCTCCTCCTCCTCCTCCTCCTCCTCCTCCTTCTCTTCCTCCTCCTTCTCCCATTCCTCCCCCCTCTTCCTCCTTTTCCTACTTCCCATTCCTCTTCGTTTCATCATCTCCCTCTCTCAACTTATTCCTCCCTTCCTCTCCTCCCTTCCATCCACCCTCCCTCCCTCCCTCTCTCCCTATCTCTCTTTTTCCTTTCTCCGCATCCTCTCCCTCCCTCCCTCTCTCCGTTTCCCTTCCCACCCTCCCACTGTACTTCCCTCCCTCCCAACGTCTCCCTCCCCTCCACTCTCTCCCCTTCTTTTCCCTCCCCTCCTCTCCTGCCCCTCTTTTCCCTCCCCTCTTCTCCAGCCCCTCCACTCCCTCCCCTTCTTTTCCCTCCCCTTCTTTTCCCTCCCCTCCAACCCCCTCCCCTTCTTTTCCCTCCCCTCCACTCCCTCCCCTTCTTTTCCCTCCCCTTCTCTCCGGCCTCTCCACTCCCTCCCCTTCTTTTCCCTCCCCTCCTCTCCGGCCCCTCCACTCCCTCTCCTTCTTTTCCCTCCCCTTCTTTTCCCTCCCCTCCTCTCCTGCCCCTCTTTTCCCTCCCCTCCTCTCCAGCCCCTCCACTCCCTCTCCCTTCTTTTCCCTCCCCTCCTCTCCGGCCCCTCCTCTCCGGCCCTCTTCTCCCTCCCCTCCTCTCCCTGCCTCTTTTCCCTCTCCTCCTCTCCAGCCTCTCCACTCCCTCCTTCTTTTCCCTCCCCTCCCTTCTTTCCCCTCCTCCCTCCCTCCCCTTCTTTTCCCTCCCCTCCTCTCCAGCCCCTCCACTCCCTCCCCTTCTTTTCCCTCCCCTCCTCTCCGGCCCCTCCACTCCCTCTCCTTCTTTTCCCTCCCCTCTCTCCGGCCCCTCCACTCCCTCCCCTTCTTTTCCCTCCCTCCCTCCCTCCCCTTCTTATCCCTCCCCCTCCTCTCCAGCCCCTCCACTCCCTCCCTTCCCTCCCCTCCACTCCCTCCCTTCTTATCCCTCCCCTCCTCTCCGGCCCCTCCACTCCCTCCCTTCTTTTCCCTCCCTCCTCTGCGGCCCTCTTTTCCCTCCCTCCTCTCCGGCCCCTCCACACTCCCCTTCTCCCTTCTTTCCCTCCCCCTCCTCTCCAGCCCCTCCACTCCCTCCTTCTAACTTTTCCCTCCCCTCCTCTCCAGCCCCTCCACTCCCTCCCCTTCTTTTCCCTCCCCTCCTCTCCGGCCCTCCTCCTCCCCCTTCTTTCCCTCCCCTTCTTTTCCCTCCCCTCCTCTCCTGCCCCTCTTTTCCCTCCCCTCCTCTCCTGCCCTCCCTCCCTCCCCTTCTTTCCCTCCCTCTCTCCAGCCCCTCCACTCCCTCCCCCTTCCTTTCCCTCCCCTCCTCTCCAGCCCCTCCACTCCCTCCCCTTCTTTTCCCTCCCCTCCTCTCCGGCCCCTCCACTCCCTCCCTTCTTTCCCTCCCCCTCCTCTCCAGCCCATCCCCGCTCCCTCCCCTTCTTTCCCTCCCTCCTCTCCAGCCTCCTCCCTCCCCCCTTCTTTCCCTCCCCTCCTCTCCAGCCCCTCCACTCCCTCCCCTTCTTTTCCCTCCCCTTCTTTTCCCTCCCCTCCAACCCCCTCCCCTTCTTTTCCCTCCCCTCCACTCCCTCCCCTTCTTTCCCTCCCCTCCTCTCCAGCCCCTCCACTCCCTCCCCTTCTTTTCCCTCCCCTCCTCTCCAGCCCCTCCACTCCCTCCCCCTTCTTCCCTCCCCTTCTTTCCTCCTCCTCTCCTGCCCCCTCTTTTCCCTCCCTCCCTCCCTCCCTCCCTCCCTTCTTCCCTCCCCTCCTCTCCAGCCCCTCCACTCCCTCCCCTTCTTTTCCCTCCCCTCCTCTCCAGCCCATCCACTCCCTCCCCCTTCTTTTCCCTCCCCCTCCCCTCTCAGCCCCTCCACTCCCTCCCCTTCTTTTCCCTCCCTCCTCTCAGCCCCCTCCCCTCCCTCCTTCTTTTCCCTCCCCTCCTCTCCGGCCCCTCTTTCCCTCCCCTCCTCTCCCGGCCCCTCCTCCCTCCCTTCTTTTCCCTCCCTCCTCTCCAGCCCTCCCTCCCTCCCCTTCTTTCCCTCCCTCCCTCTCCGGCCCCTCACTCCCTCCCTTCTTTTCCCTCCCCTCTCTCCAGCCCCCTCCCTCCCTCCCCCTTCTTTTCCCTCCCCTCACTCTCCGGCCCCTCCCTCCCTCCCCTTCTTTTCCCTCTACCCCTTCTTTTCCCCCTCCCCTCCTCTCCCTGCCCTCTTTCCCTCCCTCCTCTCCAGCCCCTCCACTCCCTCCCCCTTCTTTCCCCTCCCCTCCTCTCCAGCCCCTCCCTCCCTCCCCTTCTTTCCCGCCCTCCACTCCCTCCC
>BOPN01000875.1:98185-100685 GCA_017312705.2 Penaeus japonicus | reverse complement strand
ATACGTGGTGTTGTCGGGTGTCATGGCGCTAGTCCATGCTAGTTGTCGTTCACACTATTACTGATACATGTCGGTGACTTTCTCTCTGTCTTCTGGTTTTATCTTCTCTTTTCTATTCTACAAACAAGCGTATTCAGTTTGTTTTGCAAATGAATACAAATTATACAAATATGTATATCAAGTATAGTGTACTCCTAGGTGCCATTTCTTGCGAAAATGATATAAACCCCACGAAATGTAAACAGAGATGCTATCAGGGATGGCATCACCACTGACCTACTCGTAAGCAGTCTTCCTTGATAGAGCCAATGAGATTGTAGCTTTCAACAAAACAGAAGGTAAACAGTATGTCAGTAAATCATGTACCGCTTTCTTTGTTGCTGACCCGGGGCAGTAAGTATTATTTCGCAATTGCTTATGTCTTGAAATTAAGAAAAAGGCGTTTATTTCCTTCAACCTTTACCTTTCGTCAGATAGATATGAGGCAAATTATATATGATTATATCAATTTCTCTATTTTAGAGATGTTTATATATCGAACTTTTCAATAACCCTTTTGATAGTAATTAGTTTACTGAAATTGGTTTCGGTACCGGAATTGTCAAAATCTAATTTTCCTAACCTTTGATTCAGTAATTCAAAGGTAAAAAAAAGTAGCAAAATATAGCCTTTGTCTCCTAAAGCAAGGTTTCACTAATGATAGCTTTCGAAAAATCTAAATAGAAAAAAAAATAGTTCAAAAGGATTTTAAATCACTTTTCGTTTTGTAAACAAGAGTTGCGGAAAGCAAGAACCATTCAGTGATTTCCGGGAAAGATTTGAGCTTAACTCGGTGAGGAACGAATCTGCTACTCTCAGGCTCTACACTTGGAGCTCCGTGGAAAGCGAAGCACCATGGAGCTGGTGTGAGATTTTCTCTTCTTTTCACAGACTTCTGAGCTCTCGAAAGTCTGCGTTGACATCAAAAGCTGTCGGAGGTTCTTTTCTCGTTGGGTTCGCCTCCAATTGTTTTAGACTTTGAAAATATTCTCAGAGGAATAGACAACACTTTGATCCTTTCAAACTTTTCGAAATAATTATGTGTATTTCTGTTCGCTTAATTATAGCCTTATTGTCGAATAGTCACTCTTTTTCCATAGGGAAAATTACAGTTACATATATATATATATATATATATATATATATATATATATATATATATATATATATATATATATATATATATATATATATATATATATATATATATATATGCATATATGTGTGTGTGTGTGTGTTTTGTTTTCTCTCCCTTCCTTTCTTTCTTATCACGAAGTAGGAGCCGCTGCTCTCTTGAATGATTTTATCGTTAAAATCATAAGCTTTCTGATCTTTAGTAGTATTATCCCTACAGTCACTATTACCATCGTCAACAATATTTTCATCATCATTATCACTATCATTATTGTTATTACTATCATTATTATTATTACTGCCATAATCATCATTGTTATTATCATCATCGTTATGATTATTATAATTATCACTGTCATTATCATTGTAGTTATTTCATCTGATATCATGACCAATAATGATAACAACAATAGTAAAAATTTTGATGATAATGATAATAATGATAATGAAAATAATGATAATAATGTTAACAATAATGATGATAATAATAATATCAATAAATATGAGCATAAAACTAATAGTGATGATGTCCGTAAGGATGACCAGGATAATGATAATAATGATGATTATAATACTAATAGTAACAGCAAAATAACAAAAAAGATACTAGTAAAATTATTATGATAATGATAAAATGATGATAATAACATTGATGATGATGTGATGATAATAATAATGGTAATAATGATAGTAATGATAGTGATAATGATAACAGTACGAATGATACTGATGATAATGAAATTGGTAGCAATATCAGTGATAACAATTATAGCAATTATGATTATATCAATAACGATAATGATAACAGCAATAATCATCATGATTATGATATCATTTTCATCACCACTATTGTCAATAGAAATTATGTAATTGTTCTAATCATTATTACCGTTATTATTATTATCATCAACCTTATGGTTATCATTATCATTTTCTTATCATAATAATTTTTACTAGTATTTTGATTGTCACTTTTGTTATTAGTAGTAGTAGTATTATCATCATTATTTTCACCATTCTATTCATTATTGTTATTATCATCATTATTAGTATTATCCTGATGATGATAATGATAATAATGATGATACTGATGATTATGATAACGATAAGGATGATCATGTTATAAAAAAATAATAATGATAATAATGATAATCCTAATATTATCGATGATAATAATGATGAAAACAATGATAATAATGTAAATGCTAATAATGATAATAATGATAGTAATAGTGATTATGATAATGATAATGATGATAATAATAATAATGATAATAATAATGACAATAATAATGATAATCATAATAACAATAACACTTATGATAAC
>BOPN01000875.1:88185-90685 GCA_017312705.2 Penaeus japonicus | reverse complement strand
TTACTTTGCTAGTAGCCTATTATTGTAGATACTAGATAAGGGGATATTGCCGATAAATATATAATATGTATCTGTTTATCTTTTGACATTCGTCTGATATTGGTTTGGCTCAAGATTATAAGTTATTTACTAGAGATCGAGCTATGAACTGCAGAAAATTGGATATAACAAAGGTTTCATTTTAATCAACTCTTATTGCTTGTTAAAAGTCGACATGGCTGTAAACTATGAATTAACCACGGTAGCTTATTCACAAAAGTATTCAACATCCTTTGTTCTGATTGAAAAACACCCGTTTTCTCAAGTAAAATTCACCTGCGCTATAATTGATAAAACACAATGCATAGCAAAGTAAGATCCAAACATAGACAGCTAACAGTACAAAGGCAATCTAAAAACCTTTATCATAACTGACTAGAGCAACACCTTTCCCGAAATCAATGACCAGCTAGTGAGAAATTAGTAATTGCAATTATCAGTAGCTAATCTTCACAGCACAAGTGAGTTTATAATTACATTACCTACTCAGTTTGTTTATTTTTCATGAAACAAAAAACGATTGCAGTCTTTTATTCAACTAATCAAATGTACTGCAACATATTCGCCGACCAAAGTAAAGACTCATTGCCCGAGTCTATAAATACATGTAAATACACCTAAAATGTCTTCGCATGTTGTTCGCAGAGTCTGACGTTCAGTTGCACCGATGCCTAGCGAATACGTGAATATGCATGGCGAGATTTTGTTCATTGCGTGCGGACGGGACAAGGGCAGACACATTGCGTTCAACCGGTTGTCCAGCGTACATAAAATGGTGCACTGGATGATCGTGTCTCTCGTCTAACGAAGGAAAAGCAGACAAACTTGATCGAAAGCCATGTGCGGTGGGGGACGAACAGCTATTGGCAAACCCTTGCATATATTCTCGCTTAGTCGCATAGATCGCAGAGCAGCACATCTTTGCGAACTGATTATTTCCAGAGTGTCCTACTCAACACTTGGCCTGATACCCGTAACCACTAATGGCTTTCACTAATTGCCAGCAGTAATTCATGTCACTCCCCTTAATGGCTCGTTACTCTTTAAGTTAATTCAGTATACTATAATGTGCCTTTGCCAAACGCAAATAAATACTCCGGCCGTGAGATTTACTTTCATGACGATTGTTTGTCTTTTCTTGGACTTGCTTTCTCTAACCTCACCTTGTTTCACCTGTTATTTGTTGATGTATATTGTCGCCCCTTTTCGTGTCTGTGTTTTGCATATTCCTTTACTAGTTGCATCATTCCAGTTAAAAGCATTTGTTTTTTATGACTAAAAATTAAACTGGGTACACATACACGCGCACGCACAGCTGCATATACTTAAGCACTTGCTCTAGTGATGTAAATACATGTTCACATCTCATTCCCAATTCTTAGCGAGTATTTTTTTACATTCTTTTCTCTCTCTTTTGTTGATCTTGAAACATGACAGAGTTCCTAGAATTCATTTGATTAGAGGACTGCCAACCGACAAAGTCTCGTCCATATCAGAGTAGTTCAGCTTAATTTCCTTCATGATTGCAAGTTCGGATATCATATAACGAATGTTTTAAGGAATTTTGCATTTTTTCACATCTAGTCTTGATTATACATTCAGAACCACATAAGAAATCGAGATTGCCGTTTTGCAGTTCTACACTTGGGAGTCCGTCACTTTGCAATCCTCCACTTTGCAGCCCTCCACTTTAAAGTCCTCCACTTTGCAGCCCTCCACTTTAAAGTCCTCCACTTTGCAGCCCTCCACTTTAAAGTCCTCCACTTTGCAGCCCTCCACTTTAAAGTCCTCCACTTTGCAGCCCTCCACTCTAAAGTCCTCCACTTTGCAGCCCTCCACTCTAAAGTCCTCCACTTTGCAGCCCTCCACTTTAAAGTCCTCCACTTTGCAGCCCTCCACTTTAAAGTCCTCCACTTTGCAGCCCTCCGTTCTAAGATTTCAATATTTTCATTTCCGTTGCGTTATCTTTATGTCATCTGACGGGCGTTTCCCCCGTGCCACGTGTTTTCTTTTTCTTTTTCTCTTCTGACTCCTTGTCAACGATAGTGGGATATCTTATCATAGACGATATTAAAACTATTTTTTTTTCTTTTTTTCTTTTTTTCTTTTTACAAAATCTGACCATAGAGAGTTAGGTGGATGCGTTGCAATCACTCCCAATCAAATAAAACTGACTTAATCAAAGTGCGAGTGGTCTTCGCAAAAGCAATTCATATGACAGATCCCCTTACCCTCTCTCTCGTGTAACATTCCGGAATAAAAGGATTGACTCATTTGGTATTTATTACAAACTATGAGCAAGTGATCATCGTGGCATCCTCTTCTATAAATGAAGAGGACTTAGGGTTCGATGCTATCATCTGCAGAGTGTGGGTATATATATATATATATATATATATATGTGTGTGTGTGTGTGTGTGTGTGTGTGTGTGTGTGTGTGTGTGTGTGTGTGTGTGTGTGT
>BOPN01000875.1:65000-67500 GCA_017312705.2 Penaeus japonicus | reverse complement strand
GAGAAGGGGGAGGGAGAGAGAAAGAAAGAGAAAAATAAAGAGAGAGAGGGAGAAGGGGGAGGGAGGGAGAAAGAAAGAGAAAAATAAAGAGAGAGAGGGAGAAGGGGGAGGGAGAGACAAAGAGAGAATGAGAGAGGGGACAATTGGAGATGGAAGAGTGAATGGAAGAGAAAATCAAATAAACAATAAAAGACAAAACCAAGAGAGGAAAGACAACTAAAAAAGAGACAAAATCCTGAACAAGCCCCGCCACTTTATAACGCATGCTTGAGTTTTAAATTGTCTTTTACTTTTATTGATAAACATCGGAAATTCAAGTGTTTTTGCAAAAGTATGTCATGTATAACTCGCAAAGTTTAGGGATATGTTTCCTACCAAATTTCAATAGAACTTATCAAAATTTATCATTCCAATTCAAGAAGAGGAGGGGGAGTGTATTTATGATTCACCGCCTCGTTCATTAGAAACAAAAGCAGTTTTAAAAATTCGTAGTGAACTAAGTATCACTATCGAAAGTTCCGCAACATCGAATAGCGCATCACGGGACATATATCAAAACACAACAAACTTTTCTCATTTCCCTCCCAACGAAAAGGTGCTAAGTATAACACACACACATCACCTCGGATGGAGCAGTGACTCTATTTCTCGAGATCAGAGCATCATCGTCCGCGGCTGCCGTCTCCGGGCATCGCCTCGTGAACGCATCTGAGTCGCCAAGACGGATTTCGATTCCTTTGATCTCGAAGCTTCTTTGGCGACGGGAAATGGAGGCGCCAGTTGGAGCCGTCGCCGCGTCGCCGGAGGTCCCTGAGCCCCAACCAATGAATAAATGTCAAAAATTAGTATTTCCTATGAATTGGAATTTTTAATGGGTTTCTCTCTTTGTCTCTCTTTCTCTTCATTTCTCTCTCTCTCTATCTATCTATCTATCTGTCTCTGACTCTCTCTCTCTCTCTCTCTATCTATCTATCTATCTATCTATCTATCTATCTATCTATCTATCTATCTATCTATCTATCTATCTATCTATCTATCTATCTATCTCTCTCTCTCTCTCTCTCTCTCTCTCTCTCTCTCTCTCTCTCTCTCTCTCTCTCTCTCTCTCTCTCTCTCTCTCTCTCTCTCTCTCTCTCTCTCTCTCTCTTCTTTCTCCATCTATTCTTACCTCTCTCTCTCTAGACTTGAGGATGGCAGGTGTTCTATTCCTCGGCTGTGTTTGAGGCAGACTGTGAGCCCTTCCTGTCCTCAGCCTCGGCTCGGTAGAAGGTCCGCATGTTCAGTTGGATTCCCTCCCCCGCTCTAACTTCGTCTGTTCAATCTAGTAACTGAGATGCCAAAGTCACATTACAATAGTATTTGATGGAATGTGGGTCTATACCTCCTCCCCCGCGCCCCGAAGCCCAGCCCTCTTTCCTTCCTCTTCCCGACGCCTCTTAACCGAATCGGAAGGACATTAAGAATGCAGACACTCGCTGAGTTCCTTCAGGACGCCTGGGATTGGAACAAGGTGTTTGGCCTCTGGTCGCTGACACGCCTTAATCAGGGTGAGTGGATTGGGGTGGGGGGGGGCGGGGTCTTTACGTAGGAGGAGGAAGAGGAAGGAGAGAGAGAGAGGGAAGGAAGAGGAGATAAGGAAGAAGAGAGAAGAGAGAGGGAGCAAAGGTGGGATTTATGTAAGGGAGGGAGTGAGAGAAAAAGTGGGAAGCGAAAGTGCGAAGGAGGGACAGAGAAGAAGGGAGCAGACAGAGGAAGTGAGGGACAAAGGAGAAGGAGAGAATGCGAGGGGAAAGGATATGACTGGATGCATAGGCGCAAGGAAAAGGCAAAAGAGCGGAGAAGAGAGAAGAGAAATGAACAGAAATCCCAGATAAGCCGGGACACGCCCCTCCTCCCACGATTTAATAATAAGCATGAGGGAGTGGCGTAGTCTCCACCCCACTCACACCCAACCACCCACCCATCCACCCACACCCACACCGCCCCCAAGGAGCAGCGAATATGAGCCGAGAAAGAGTCGAGAGCAAAGAGCTTGAGTTGTCGCGGCGACCTGATTTGGCGGCGATTTAAGTTTGGCGAATCCGCTAACTTGAAGAGCCGTCCGGGGGAAAGAGGCGCGGGGGGGCGGGGAGATTCTGCAAAGATATTAAGAAGGAGAGGAAGTCGATGGCAATGGATAGGCCATGTGATAAGGATCGCAGGAGAAGGATGGAGGTAAATTTGGGGGGAAGAGTGCTGGAAGGTTGAGGGGATGGAGGGTTAGTTGGGGTGGGGTGGGTGGGTGGGGGGAGGAGGTGTGGAAGAAGAGCAGGATTGGCGAAATTGAGGAAGGTAATTTGTTTCAAATGGGAGGCACTGGAATGTCAGGCGATAATGAAGAAGAAAAGAGAAGCAAAGAGCCGACCGAACAAAAAGACGGACTGACTGAAGTTGGCTGAAATGAGAAGAATTGCGTCAAAACGGATGATTTTGACGACAGTGACTCAGATAAGAGGTCTGG
>BOPN01000875.1:57500-60000 GCA_017312705.2 Penaeus japonicus | reverse complement strand
CTTATAAAACCAGAGAAAGAGAGTGTCTGTGTGTATGTGTGTGTTTGTGTGTGTGTGTGTGTGTGTATGTGTGTGTGTGTGTGTGTGTGTGTGTGTGTATGTGTGTGTGTGTGTGTGTGTGTGTGTGTGTGTATATATACACACACACACATATATATATATATATATATATGTGTGTGTGTGTGTGTGTGTGTGTGTGTGTGTGTGTGTGTGTGTGTGTGTGTGTGTGTGTGTGTGTGTGTGTGTGTGTGTGTGTATATATATGTATATATATATGTATGTATATATATATATATATATATATATATATATATATATATATATATACATATATATATATACATGTAAAAACAGAAAGAAGTCACTTGACTCATAAGAGTGCGTCATAATCGCACCGAGACCAGATGACACTACTATAATCATACCGAGATTGGATTAAAGAGAAGGCGGATTAATTGCTCTCGAGTAATAAATTTGGTTTCAGAAAATTAATCTAACTTTCCAATTATTTTAATTGTTCCCCTAAATTTATGTAGGTAATGCCTCTTGGTCGTGACACTCAACCGCTGATTTATTGGTGGCAATACACGGTGGGTTTTTTTTTTTCTTTCTTTCAATTACTCGATTGTGCATAAACACACCAGGAAAGGCTTGTGTACACGCGAGAACCCGCCGTTTGTGCGCATGTGTGTGTACGTATGTGATTGCGTGTACGCGGAGTTGATAACGGTCTTGACTCCGGTAAACAAGGCGTAATATAGCGTGGATTTGTGTCACGGTCTCGTGCTCAATTTTCATCATCATTGTTGTTCAAATTTATTTTTCTTTCCTCCTCCTCCTGTTATTGCTATTATCATCATTTTTATTATTACAATTATTATTATCACCATCATTATCATCATCATTTTCAATATCATTGTTACTATTATTATCATCCTTATGAATTATCATTATAATTTTTACTATTGTTATCTTTGTTTGTGTTCTTCTGAATCTTTTTCTATGACTTGGATATTACTACTCTTATCATCCTCATTCTCGTATCATCTTTTATTTCTATATCCATTATTGTTATAGTCATTATTATCATCATTTCCGCATTACATTCCTCACCAGCCTTAGCTTTATTATAATTCTGTATATTTTTCATATTATGATATCCTCTTCATGCTTCTCCTCCTCCTCTTCTATACATCCTTATTCTTGTTCATCCTTTTTTTCCCCTTTCTCCTTTTTTTTCCTATTCTTCCTTCTCCTCTTTCTGCTTCTCCTTTCGTTCTTTAATCCTCTTCTCTACGTCTTTCGTTCTCCCTATCTTTCACCTCTTTCTTCTTCCTATTCTTCCTTCGACCTTTTCACTCTCCCTGTCTCTCTTGCTCCTCTTTCTCCTCATCCTCCTTTCCCCCCTTTCCCTTTTCCTGCTCCTCTTTTGCTCTCCCTGTTCCTTACCCTTTTTTCTCATCTGAGTTCTCTCTTTCTCTATTTTCTCTCTTTTTCTCTTCCTCTTTTGTTGTTTAAACTTGAGAGAGAGAGAGAGAGAGAGAGAGAGAGAGAGAGAGAGAGAGAGAGAGAGAGAGAGAGAGAGAGAGAGAGCGAAAGATAGATAGATAGATAGATAAATAGATAGATAGATATATATAGATAGCTAGATAGATATATAGATAGATAGATATATATATATAGAGAGAGAGAGAGAGACCGAAAGATTGATAGATAAATAGATAAATAGATAGACAGATTGATAGATAGATAGATATACAGATAGATAATTAAATAGACAGAGAGATCGATAGATAGATAGATAGTCAGATAGACATACAGACAGACAGACAGAGAGAGCGCGAGAGAGAGAGAATAAATCGAAAAATTAAACCAACAGGACCAGCCTCGGCATTTCATGACAGGATAAAATACCTTGTCACAAATCCATGAGCAACGACACCAACATCAGGATTCCTAATCATATTGCATCACGCGTGTGAATTGCGACTCCCCCCTCCCCCTCCCCCTTCCCCTCCCTTTCCCCCTCCCCCTTCCCCTTCCCCTTGTATCTGTTCGCCTTTTATCTTTCTTTTATTGCAGCAGCAGTGCGACGATTTCAGATATGAAAAATTCTGAGAATTATAGCAATCAGATACACAATATTGGGTTTCCAAAATGTTTCAATCGAGTGAAGAATCAGGTTCTTAGACGATTTGGGATCGGAAGTAGGTTATCATACAGACATGATAACATACATACACAAAGATACACAAAGGTAGACATAGACGAGACAAGCAAACGCACACACACACAGAGTTACATAAACACACATAAAGACACGCAAACATATCCTCCGTCATCTAATTTTTGTATTGCTTCTCTTGCTATTTCCTCTTTGTTATCTCTTCTCTTTTCTTCCTCCCATCTTTCTTTTAGTTATCTCCCCTCCATCCCATTAAATAAAACCACATTTTTTTTCACTCAGCCGGTAAAAAAAAAAGATATGTTTTATTTGCCT
>BOPN01000875.1:40000-42500 GCA_017312705.2 Penaeus japonicus | reverse complement strand
ACATTGAAGAAAGCGTTCCATAGCAAAGGTTCGAGAACGCTTCCCTGGGGCACAGAGGCACTGATATGGCACTGGGCAGAGGAATGTTCATTTAACACATCAGAGGGTGACCTGTCGTGGAGGTAGTCTGTGATCAGCTTGCCAAAATTTCTCAGTTTCGACACGATGCCTCGGTGTCCCAAGCGGTCAGAGGCACCGGCAATGTCCAGTGCAATGGTCTAAGTGTTTAGTTCATCATCCAGGGACTGACTCTTTAAGGATGACTGGACAAGGAGCAGGTCTGAGGTTGAACTTTCTCCTCGGAATCTGTATTGTTTCTTGTTTATCAAATGGTAACGATTTAAATAGGCCATGAGTTGTTCTGTAGTTAATTAATGATGCAAAGATCTTGCTACCAATAGATAAGAAGGAAATTGGCCTGTACTTCTTAGGATCTGTCTCTTTAGACTTGTGTATAGTTGCTACACGAGTAGTTTTTCATATACCAGGCCACTTCTTGATCTGCAAGCAGTTTTGGAATAAAGTATATAATGGCTTAACAGCTGTACTGAATATTCTTTCAGTAATCGGGAGCTTACTTGGTCTGCCTCCATTGCTTTATTGATGTACAGTTGCATGAGCATTCTCTTGATTGCATGTGATCTGATGTTGACGGTGGATAGTGTAGCAGTGGCAAGGGTAAGTCAGGTAGTCATTTTTTCTGCAAAGTGTTTAGCGATTTTATTGAAGGTGGTATTATATCACCTTGACATAGGACCTTGTTGCTGCTTAACGCAGGACCCCCGGGTTCTGTCACCAACAGGTTACCTGATAGCTTTTGTTGTCGATCTTTCTTCCAACGTTCGTTGGAAGAAATAGAAAAAAATAAAATAAACTCACGGTCTCTCTCTCTCTCTCTCTCTCTCTCTCTCTCTCTCTCTCTCTCTCTCTCTCTCTCTCTCTCTCTCTCTCTCTCTCTCTCTCTCTCTCTCTCTCTCTCTCTCTCTCTCTCTCTCTCTCTCTAAATGAAACCCTTAAATATAAGAAAGTTCAAGTCAGTATGCAACCTCCCTTCTATAATGTTGCACTTTGTAGGCCTCGCCATGCACCGTAGAACCATTACAATACCCTAGAAATAATTCTAGGAAAATTTCAAAAGAAAACTTATCTTTGTTTCAGGTTCCTTTAGTAATGATTTGAATCTGAAGTTGGTGGAGAGGGTTCAGAAAAAAAAAGATTATAAACAAAGCTAAAGGGATTACGGAAAGTACCTTGTTCATAATAGATGATAGAACAGCAAGTAGATCCGACTTCACTCTCTATCCAATCGTCATCCCAAGTTAAATCGCTAATCATGAAGTATTTGCAATGACTCTCAGTGCAAAAAGGGAGACAAATCAAATCGACAGTTAGTGTAAGGAGGTTCTTTTCTATATCCGTTTGACCGCACTTGTAGGCGGGATGGCTAGTCCCATAACTTCCAAGCAGAAGATCTTCACAAGTTAAAGATTTTAGATCCGCATCATCAATAAATCCGGCAATACATCCAACATAAAAACATGAATGACCTATTTTGTAAAGAAAATTTTGGTTACGCAAACATAACCAAAAGAGTCTAGCCAAGCTGTCCAGTATTCAGGATAGTAAGTGAAGGTGGAATAGTCAAGGGACTACCCACACTGCTTATTGCCCTAGTTGACTATTTCCTACCAAGCATGCGTTGTGCAACAGGGAAAGTTCTTACATTGCCAAGGCTCAACATATAAAGATCAGTGTATTTCAGTTAAATAAGGATATAAACTCTTTACAATTAGTGACCTTCCGTCTCTCTGCTAACATATCAAAGAATCGATTCTCTCAGAGATTTCATGATCAGATAACGTTAACATAAAAGCTGATATCCACACGGAAGTGATAAAAAAACATTAATAATTCCGCTCCATGTAAGATAAACGATGGCATCAAGAGAGATATAACTGATAAAAATAGCAAAGCTCTCAAAACACATTGGACATTATCCTTCAGGTCAGAGAAACATTAAATCCCCCATCCAATGTACAAAAACAAACAACGTTAAAAATAAGCCCAGCGAATGTAAACAGGAATCAGTTAAATATTTCAGACATCAGTGCCTGACTAAATACATCTCACAGAACATTTCAACGACGATGCAGAATTTGTGAGATTGATTTGCAAACCAACATCCGGCTCCACTGCTCATCATAACACAGCTACGGCAAACCTCTCGATAACTGCCCCGCGATCATGACCAGTAGAAACATAGCATCAGATATGGATATACTATTTAAATCAATAATTATCACTCTATCACTCAAATGGTGGCTAACTAGTTTCCCTCATTCCTGATAGCCATTAATTAGCCTTACATCTAAAACCACAACATTCAGAAGTAAAAACGTTGTTACAAATATTAAACTATACATATCATCAACCAAATTGACTCGCTTATACTTTGTCATTTTCTTTCAGCAGTGTCAGGTCTGTCATCTCACTCGGCAAT
>BOPN01000875.1:27500-30000 GCA_017312705.2 Penaeus japonicus | reverse complement strand
GTTTAATTACCTAGTTCAAATAATCGACGAGAGAGAGAAGAAGAAAGGGAGGAATAGATGGAAAACTATTGGCAAAAAGAAGGGAGACAGACAGACAAACAGACACAAAGACATCATCTCCAAGAGGTAGAAAAACAGAGAACCAGAGGGACAAGAAGGGACAAGAAGTGACAAGAAGATTGATAATGTAATAATTCGAAAAGTCGTAAATATGTCATTATCTGATGATAGGTATTGTCAGAGTAGAGTGGCGTGGGAGACAATCTTCAAAGTGGTTCCACAAGGATCAGTCAGAGGGTCAGATCAACCCGGACGTGACGAGATAATGATGGCGAGGGGGGAGGGAAAGGTAGGGAGGGGAGGGAGAAGAGGGGAGATGAGGGGAAGGAAGAGAAGGGAAGAAGAGGGAGGGCCAGGCGGGAAAGACTTTGATGGATTCGGGCAGCGTTGTATCCATCACCTCTCAGATGATCAAGAGGAGAGTTGAAGGGCTCCGGCTGCAGTTGTGTTCACGTTCACGAACGGCAACGGATTGTGGCAGATGCGAGCGGATATATCCTCAGCTGTGTACCCCCAATGTGTGAACGCTCAAGGGATACACGCTGGCTATGTACCTCACTACTCAAACGCTCTGCAGGATTTCTGTGCGGATCCCTCTGCTGGCGCGCTGTAGCCGAACGGCCTTGAGCAATGTGCTGAGATCCAGACGCAGCCGCTTGGTTACTGACGAACGGCGCAGGAAAATGCCGGCTTGAGTATAGATCGTACAACAACAAAGAAATAGTCACTGTCAAGATGACCATTTTATCAAGTGAAAAATCAAATGCGTGCTCACGATGCTTAACGTATTCTCAAGCTGGACGAAAAAATAAAAAATACGCGTTATCACATCACAGAAACTTAACCAACGAGCCATAACTCTTAGCAACAATGCACTCTGAATGTCCCTGTTGTGAGGCGCCAAGCTCGAGGCCCCGCAAGGAGCATGACACCGGCCGGTTGACATAACGGTTGGCGCCAGAAAGTGCGTCCGGCTCAGGCACGCGTCAGCCCTGGCGCCGAAAGGAGGGGCGTGAGGAATGCTTACTGGAAACGCAAACTCAATGTAAACGGTGGTCGGTCCCATCCCACAAGGAAGATAAGAAAATTTTGGGGATAGATTTCCATTCAAACCATTATCATCACTATTATTGTGATTAGCATTATTGTTATCATTATGATTTTTATTATTATCATCATTATTGTTATTATTATAGATATTATCATTACAATTTTTTTATCATTATCATAATCAACCTTACAATTATTATCACTATCTTTATAATTGTTATCATTATCACTATCTTTATTATTATGATTATCATTATTGTCAATATCTTTATCCTTATTATTACTGCTATTGAGATTATCATCATTATCATTACCATCACTATGTCATTATCATTATCCCTATTATTATTATTATTATTATTATTATTATTATCATCATTGTTATTATTTAAATTTTTATTATCATTATTCTATTATTATTATTCTCATCATTATTATTAGTGTTATTATTATCATTATTATTATCATTATTATTAATATTATGATTATTACCATCATTATTGTTACAATTATCAATATCATTACTATCACCATTGCTATCATTATTCCTATCATATTATCATTATTACAATTGTTATCAATTGTTATTATTATTATTATTATCCTTATCATCATCCTCATCATCACCCTTATAATCATCATCGTTATATTAATTATTCTATCATTGATGTTATCCTTGTTATCATCATCAGTGGTAGTAGTAGAAGCAGTATTGTTATCATTATCATAATTATTTTTCTGTTATAATTGCTATTGTTATCATTATTATGATTAACCTTATAATTTCCTCATTAATAGCATTATCATTTCCTTATCTTCATTGCTATTATCATTATCATTATCATCACTATCATTATTATCATTAACATCATTACTATCATTACTATTATTGTTGCTATTATCATCCTTGTCATTAATATTATCATCCTTATTACCATATTACAATCAATTTTTAGTATTGTTGTTTTTACTGATTTTATTCTTATAATAATTATCAGTATCGTCATTGTTATGATTATCATCACTGTTATAATGGTTGTTGTCGTTGTTGTTGTTGTTAGTAGTACTAAGTAGTAAGTGGTAGTAATATCATTATTGCTATTGTTATCTTTGATATTACTTGTAATTATCGTAATTGTTATCAGCATTATTATCAATGTTATTGTAACTGTTATCATTATTGATATTATCATAATTGTTATCATTATCATTATTACAATTATTATTATTATCATTATCATTGTTAATATCTTTATCATTATCTTTAATACTATTATCATTGTTAATACTGCTATCATTATCATCATCATCATTATTACTGATATCTTTATTGTTCTTATCATTATTACCATCAATATTATTATCATCATTTTTTATATTGTTACTGTTA
>BOPN01000875.1:10000-12500 GCA_017312705.2 Penaeus japonicus | reverse complement strand
TGTAAAGAATTTTGAACTATTCTTCCCCTCGCCGCTCCCCGCCCTCCACGCTGTTCCTCCGCCGGCACTCTGGCACTCTGGCGGCCACTCAGCTCTCGAGAGGGACCGGGGCGAGGGGAGAAGGGACGGGGGCGGGAGGAGGAGGGACGGGGGCGGGGGGAAAAGGCGGGAAGAGGAGCAGGGGGAAAAGGAAGAGAGAAAAGGCAGAGGGGAGGAGAGGGGAGGAGAAGACGGGAGAAGAGAGGGAAGGAGGAGGGAGGGGCTATGGGAGGAGACAGAGCTCGGGAGGGGGAGGAAGAGGGGAAGTAGGGGAGGAAGAGAGAGAGAGAGAGGAGGGGGGAGGACGAGAGAAAAGCCAGGGGGCAGGGAACAGGGGGAAGGGGGGAAATTACGTTTTCTTCCCGCCAATTTCCGCTTATTTACCACAGTGTTGCCAGCGGCCGCGAGGCGTGAAATCTTATAAAATAGAGCTTGTGGTTCAAATTAGTTTGTTGGCTGCTGTGCTTGGGCGAGGCGAGACTCACATGCTAAGTTTTGGCCCCGGAGCTGTGGAAATTAGCATTTGAGTTGCGTTCACTAGCGAGTGACCACATGTATTAGGAGAGAGAAGACACAACTGCTCGAAGTAGAGGGAATTCAGTCGTAGCAACATTTCAGAAAACTTTTTCGTTTTTTTTCGTTTTTTATTTGTCTTATTCATTCATGATTACATTGCAGAATAAAACAATGAGTATCTATCTTTATCGTGTGAACAGTGCAGCTGATCAGCTGTGCGGCTCTATCTTTGTCTTAATAAAATGGTCATGATTATTGTAGTGGTACAATTATTTCCATTGTCATCATTTTTGCTATTGTGATTATAATCATCATAATCACTACTATTTTGATTGCTATCATTATTGATATCATCATCATCAAAAAGATAATGATAATATCAGTATTACCATCATTGCTATTGTTATCATTATTGTTATTATTATCATTATTGATACTATCAATAGCATTACTAATACTACTACTATTATTGTTACTATAATTATCATTTTCATTATCACTATTACTATTATCATCTTTATTATTATCATTGTAATTGTTATTATCACTGTTGTTGTTGTTTTATCATTATTGTTATTTCCTCTGTTATTATTGTCATCATTGTTATCATTGTTATTATCATTTCATTATTGTTATAGTTGTTTTTGTTTTGTTATCATTATCCTTATCATCATTATCACCATTATCATTATCATTAGTAAGAGTAGTAGTAGTACTGTGATAGTGGCAGTATCGTTATCATAATTTTGTTGTTATGATTATCATTATCATTATCCAGATCATCACTTATCCTTGTTACTATTATTATCATAATCATCATTCTTATTACTATTATCCTTATTACTATTGTTATCATTATTTTTACTTCTATCATATTCATCATTAAATTCATCATTATCTATCATCATCATTATCATCTTTGTTACCTTTATTATAATTATCATTATTACTATTATTATTGTTATCATCATCATTATTGTCATTACTACCATTGTTACTATTGCTTTTATTATTGTTATCATCATCATTATTGTCATTACTACCATTGTTACTATTACTTTTATTATTGTTATCATCATTATTATTATCATCATCATCATTTTATTATTATCCTTTTTATCATTATTATTATTATTATTATTATTATTATTATTATCATTATTATTATTATTATCATTATTATTATTATTATTATTATCATTATTATTATCATTATTGTCATAATTATTTTTATTATCATTATCATTATTATCATTATTATTATCATCATTGCTATTACGTTCTTTTGCTATGGTTATTACTATTAATGCTGATACTGTTAATATTGCTACTGCTACTACTATTTATATCATTACTATCATTATCAATATCATCATTATCGTTAATGTTATCATTGTTATTATTATCATTACCATTATTATCACTCTCATTATCATTATCATCATTATCATCATTGTTATCATTGCACTATTATTGCTATCACCATTGTTATTATCATTAATATTATTAATCCTTTTATTGTTATCATTAATATTATCAATCCTTTTATTGTTATCATTGATATTATCAATCCTTTTATTGTTATTATCATTCTGGTCGTCCTCTTTACTATTCATGATATTATCATTGTCATTGTTATTGTTTTTATCCCATTCTGGGTAGTAGTATCGCAATCAGTAGTAGCATCTTTAATATTTTCATCATCATCATGATAATAATACTATTAATATAGGACACAATAAAAAAAAAGGAAAAAAAAAAAAAAAAAAAAAAAACAAAAAAAAAAAAAAAAAAAAAAAAAAAAAAAAAAAAAAAAATATATATATATATATATATATATATATATATATATATATATATATATATATATATATATATATATAAGGGCCTGGTATCCGCATGCAGCCCACCGGTTCGCGGGCGGAGTGGGTTCCGCCCTTGCTAT
>BOPN01000874.1:385324-388057 GCA_017312705.2 Penaeus japonicus | reverse complement strand
ATATAGATATATATATATATATATATACATATATACATATATATCTATATATATATCTATCTATCTATCTATATATATATATATATATATATATATATATATATATATATATATATATATAAATATGTATATACATATACATATATACACACATATATATATTCATACACTCTAAACGCATAGTATATCTTCACTGATAATAGTGCCTATTAACAATTTTCTTTCAGAATTTCTACATGAATAAGCGGGCCACTTTGAATTTGGCGGGCTATGACGTCACCTAACAACGGGTCGATGACGCGGCAGGTGCGACTGTTTACAGGTGTTACTACAGGGAATTATTGCCGAGTGTCGCCAGAGGAATGATTCCTTATCGTTTAGAAGGGAAGTTTACGGGTCTCCTTTTGGAAATGTAATCAATTTTTTGGATTTTTTTGGACGAGATATGGTTTATTTGGATATTTTTTTCTATTTGTAAGTAGTTTATTCGTATGAGAGGATTGAATAGGGTGATTTTACCGAGGGTTATTAGGTTATATAATATTGCGGTCGTTCATCTAATCTCAAATGTCACACATATGTTCTCCGTTAATTTGATCAATATCTAAGGCCTATTTACAATGCAACGCATGAGCTCAGAACGCTGATAAGACTGTACTAATATGGAACCCGCACTTCGTTCCCTTATGCGTTATCGATGAACACCACGTCATGAGGGAAAGGAGGGGGGGGGGAGTAGGGGGGGAGGCAGGTGTGGCCATTGGGATGGGTGGGGGTGGGAGGAAGGGTGGGGGGAAGGGAGGGTGTGTAAGTATACCTTCAGAACCCGCAGGGAGAGGAGGGGGGTAGGGGTAGGGGTAGGGGTAGGGGGATGGGGTGGAGAAAGGCCGAGAGGGGCCGGTGAGCGAGGGGGACGGGAGGCAGGGGAGGGAGGGAGGAAGGGAGGGGAGGGGATGGGAGGGGGCCTCTGTGCCACGACATTGGCCCTCTGGATTAGATATGAAACTAGCTTTCGTCAGTTCCCCTTGGCACTGGTGTCACGCGTGTGCCGGCGGTCAGCTGGGCGCAGGAAGAAAGGCCACAGACCGTAGACAAGAGACTCACAAAGGAGACAACAGACCGCGTAAACGTAACATTTCATTCGCCTCATGCAAAGGTCACAGAGACATTTCGAAAGCAGATCTGACTGAGAAAGAGCAGACTGCCTCCCTCACTCCCTCTCTCTCAATCTTTCTCTCTCGGTCTCTCTCTCTCTCACGGTCTCTCTTCCGCTCTTGGCGTGTGTGTATCTCTCTCTCTGCCTCCCTGCTTGTGCTTGTCTTCGAGGAGTTGTTAACAAGCCACGGGGGCGTGAACAGCCTGTGACATGGGCCCGCAGAAGGGCTGGAGAGCGGAGTATAAGGCAATCCTTCACTTTATTTCGTGCTAAGAAAAGAAAACCAACGGTGTTAAACCTATAGACTCTTTCCTCAGTTGCAAGATTTCAACAAGCACGTGGCAACCACACATGGACATCAACACGTGACACCAACACGTGTTTATATTCAGTCACGTAATAAGGTACTCCAAGTGATCTCAAATCAACAACACGCACAGTTCTCGTGAAAGAGTGCTTGCAATGTTGCTCGCGATTGCAGCTTGTGCGAAACTGTATTGATTCTCACGCAATGGAGAGAGACATAGCTCATGGATCTTTACGTTTTGAAAGATAAATAAGTGAGGGAGGTGGAAGAACGAAGATGGGGTAGGCGATAAAATACGAGAAAGATGGAAGTGATCCCACGTAAAGAGAAGGAGAGTAAGATTCGTAGGCAGATAATTTAGACGATAAAACAAAACAAGAAAAAAGAAAAAAGAAAAGAATAAAAAAAGTGCTTGCAATTCCCCCCCCCCAAAAAAAAAAGAAAGAAAGAAAGAAAGAAAAAAAAACAAAAAGAAAAGATAGAAATAAAGTGTACTTACAAGAACCCCCCCAAAAAAAAAAAAAACGAAAAGGACAGATCGATACAATATAAGCTAAGAAAATCCGTATAAGTTTTCTCCTTAACAATAGCAAGACAAAGACGTATCAAGGTGACGGTGCGCTGATACAAAAAAAAAAAGACAAAAAAAATAAAAAAAAGAGAAGAAAACGAAGAAAAAAAAAAAAGTTTTCAGGAACAACGCACGACTTCGAACGCGCCAGATCGAAAACCGATAAGGATCTCTATTATTCACGAAGCACTGGCCTCTTACTTGATAAACATATATATTTCCCCCTTCATTATTATTATATGACTTCCCCACATACACACAAACGAAAAAGGGGAAAAAAATGCCTTCATTTGAATATACGTGACCATATATTGGCCTAGTGTTGTTAGTGTAGATGGTAGTGTGTTATATATGAATGTATAATCGTTTGCACTGTGTTGCCATGTGGTTGCCATGAAAGACAGGCAATGGCATTGACTGAATTCGTAATAGTGACGAAAGTTCAGCAAATTTGATCCATTGACCGATCGCACAGATTAATATTGTCCCAGATTTACGTACTTGATTACGTAAGGTGATGAAAAGGGAGTGTTTGTTTTGTGTGTTGTTTAAAAAAAAAGTGACGACTGGATGATATAAATACGAAAAAACAG
Source organism: Penaeus japonicus (assembly GCA_017312705.2). Lineage (NCBI taxonomy): Eukaryota > Metazoa > Arthropoda > Malacostraca > Decapoda > Penaeidae > Penaeus > Penaeus japonicus. The sequence goes on along the minus strand of BOPN01000874.1, from coordinate 385,430 downwards.
CAATTGAAAAGTAGATTTTAGCAATCCATCAAGTCAACAATCACGTGACGTCACATCTTGCAACCATCGCAACGTGAACCACTTGCGTATACCACGTATCCATTCT
>BOPN01000874.1:295324-297824 GCA_017312705.2 Penaeus japonicus | reverse complement strand
TATCCCTTTGTGGTCATTATCATTTTTGTTGTTATGATAATCATCGTGCATTTCATTATCATCATTGTAATCATTGCTATTGATATTAATATCATTACCGTGATCCTTATTGTTATTATCATCATTATCATTAATATTGTCATAACTATTAGTGATATTATCATTATAATGAAAATGATAGTACTAATCAGGATTATCATTATGATTTTTATTATCATTATCATTATCATTATCTTCATCAGTATTATCATCATTATCTTTATCATCATAATTATATTCAATATCATAATCATTATTGTTATTAATTCTATCAATATTATTACCATTATCATTACTAATAAGAGTGATAGGGATATTAATAATAGGAAGAACACGAAATATCCTACTTCCTTGCACAACAACACCTCCATAAACAACAATAGCGCCAATGTCCCCCTTTCTCTCCCCGCCCCGCCGACCCCGCCCCGCAGCGACCACCCCCGCGGCCGGAGCAAGTCGCAACCCCGAGGGACCTCCCCGAGTCGCCGCCATCATCAGAAGGGGGGGACCTCGAGCGCCTCCCCTTCAAGGCGATCCTCCGTGCCCGGGGAGGCGTCGGGGGCGTCGGGGGAGGAGGAGTCCGCAGGTCCCGCAGGAGCCGCCTCTTTGGCAGCGGCGACCCTCTCGGCGACGAGTCGGAGGAGCAAGTCGTCCTACGACATCCCGCTGCAGATCCCGGAGAACGACGACCCGACGCAGGTCGACTACTTCAAGCTGCAGTCCAACCGCCCCACGCCCGCCACCTCGCCCGAGACCACGCCCACGCCCTCGCGCCCGACGTCCGCCGAAGGATTCCGCGGGGACCAAGGGCAGTACTCGGGTTCGGGTGTCTACCCCATCGCCGAGGAGGTCGAGGAGGACCCGCTCGGCGCCTCGGGGAACCACCTGACGTCGTCCAGGTACTCCACCGTCGACTCGGGCCGAGGCTCACTCTTCAGCGACGAGGAGCGACCCGACAGCGTGTTCAGGGCTAAGGCCAAGGTACGTGGAGGGGGAGGGAAGGGTGAGAGGAGGAGGGGAGGAGGGGAGAAAGGGAGGGAGAGAGGGTGGGAGTAGGGGAGCAAGGGAGAGAGAGAGGAGGGGAGCAGGGAAAGGAGGGAAGGAGGGATAGAGGTAGGGAGGAAGGGAGGGAGAGAGATAAAGGGGGAGTGAGGGAAGGAGGGAGGAAGGGAGAGACGGACGGATGCAGTATTCACGTATGTGTGTGTCTATGCGTGTATGCGAGCGTGTGTGTGTGTCTGTATGTGTGTGCAAACGTTTGTGTGCGTATGTGTGTGTGCGTGTGTATGTGTGCAAACGTTTGTGTGCGTGTGTGTGTGTGTGCGTAAGTATGTGTGTGTGTGCGTGTTCGTGTGTGTGTGTGTGTGTGAGAGAGAGAGGGTGTGTGTTTCCACTCCTATTCTTAGTTTTATTAGCCGGAAGTGAAAAGCGAGAAAAGTTTTCCGGTCGATTGCTCCCAAATCTAACGAAGCTCATCAGGGAACCGTAGTCCTTTTATTGTTCATTTCCTTCTTTTCATCCTCTTCATTTTCCGCTCTTGCACGCCGCCCATTTATTCAGATTCTTTCGCTACTTTGTTCTTATTTCTCATTCGGCTTCGGTTGTCTTAATCTATGATTAGGTTTTAGTGTTTTTGGATTATTCCATTTATGGTTTTCTCTTTTTATACTTTAATTTTATTCGCTCCCCAATTCTCTATTTTTTTCTCTTTCTCTCACTATCTTTCTCTCTTTCTCTTTCTCTCACTATCTTTCTCTCTTTCTCTTTCTCTCTCTCTCTCTCTTTCTCTCTCTCTCTCTCTCTCTCTCTCTCTCTCACTCTCTCTCTCTCTTTCTCTCTCTCTCTCTCTCTCTCTCTCTCTCTCTCTCTCTCCCTCTCTCTCTCTCTCTATGTATATATATATATATATATATATATATATATATATATATATATATATATATATATATATATATATATATATATTTACACACATACACACACACACGTGTATATATCTGTGTCCATATCCATACACTAGATAGCTTTCTCTCCTTCTCTACCATTTGCCAAGTCCTCCACCCCTTTCCCTGGTAATCCAGCGAGTTTGCTCCCATTTGTAACATATTAGACCAGATTTCCGCCGCGGGATTTCTCGAGGAATCCTCTCCCTCTCCCGGGTAATCCCCTTCCTTTTCTCGGGTAATCCCCTCCCTCTCAGCGGAGAATTTGTATCCGTGAGTAATGGGTCTGAATCCTCTCCGGGTAAGAATCTAAGCGCTGTAGGGTTCGAGGGGAGAGGAGGGGGAGAGGGGGAGAGGAGAATGGGGATGGGGGAGAGAGAGGAGGGGGAGAGGGGGATGGGGGAGGGAGGGGGAATGGGGATGGGGAGAAGAATGAGGGGGACAGGGAGGGAAGCAGGATGTCGGAGAGGCAGTAAAGTGGGGAAAAAGGGGAGGGGTAGGGAGTAAAGGAGTGGGAT
>BOPN01000874.1:282824-287824 GCA_017312705.2 Penaeus japonicus | reverse complement strand
ATTCTTCTTCTCCCTTCTTTTCTTCCTCCCTCTCTTCTACTCTTCTTTCCTTCCTTTTGTTTTAGCTTTTTTTTCTCTCCCTTACTCTTATCCTTCCTTTTTTCTTTCCTTCCTTCATTTCTTAACTTTTATTCTATCTCTCTTCTATTCTCTCCTTCACCCTTTTCCGTTTCTTCATTTCTTTCCTTCATTCCTTCTTTTCCTTCTCTTTCCCTCTCCTTTCCTTTCATCTTTCACCTCCTTCCCTTACCTCTTTATTTCCCTTCTATTATACCTTCCTTCGTTTATCCCTCTCCTTCTTTATCCCTTCCCTCCTTCTTCTCTTCCTTCCTTTATTAACTTTTATTTCTTTCTTTCCACCTCCTACCTTCCTTCCTTCCTTTCTATCTCTTTCTCTTTGATTTTCTTTCCCTCCTTTCCTATCTTCATTTCCTTTCCTACCTTTCCTATCTATCTTCCTTTCTTTCTTTCTATCTTTCTTTTCCCCTTTCTGTCTTTCTCCCTGTCCGACTTTCCTGCAGAACTTTTCTTTCTTTTTGTCCTTCTTTCTTCTTTCCTATCTTTCTCTCTTCCTCTCTTCATATCTTTCTTCCCATTATGCCTTCCCGACTTCCTACCCATCTTTCTTCTTTTTTTCCCTTCATTCTTTCTCTCTTTCCCTCATCTTCTCAACCTTGTTTCTTACCTCTCCTATCTCTCTTTCTTTCTTCTTCCTTCCTTCCAACCTTCCTTTCTTTCCTTCCTATCTTTCTCTCTTTCTCACCCTCCTCTTCTTTCCTTCCTTCCTTCCTTCCTTCCTTCCTTCCTTCCTTCCTCCCTCCCTCCCTCCCTCCCTCCCTCCCTCCCTCCCTCCCATCCTTCTCATCCTCCCAACCTCTCATTCTTTCCCATCCTCCTTTCTCTCCTTCCCTGTCTTCCTCCCCTCCCCTCCCCTCCCCCCTTTCTTCCCATCCTCCCAACCTCTCATTCTTTCCCCTTCATCCCTCTCTTCCTTCCTCCTCCCTCTCCCTCCCTCCCCTTTCCCCCTCCCATCCTTCCCATCCTCCCAACCTCTCATTCTTTCCCTTCATCCCTTCCTCCCCCTCCCCCCTCCCTCCCTCCCTCCCCCCCTCCTCCTCCTCCTCCCAACTCCTCATTCTTTCCCGCCCCTCCTTTCTCTCCTTCCCCTGTCTTCCTCCCCTCCTCTCTTCCTCCTCCCCCTTTCTTTCTCTCTTTCACCCTCCTTTCCTCCTTCCTCTCTCCCTCCCTCCCTCCCTCCCTCCCATCCTTCCCATCCTCCCAACCTCTCATTCTTTCCCACCCTCCTTTCTCTCCTTCCCTGTCTTCCTCCCCTTCTCTATCCGCCCTCCCCCTTCTTCTTTTTCTCTCTTTCTTTTCCCGGGCCCCTGCTCTCCCAAAGCAAGCGTAGCTGATCCCAACCGCCCTCCGGCTATCCTGAAGAAAGTCCTAATGCGCTCAAGTCACACACAGAAAGGATACTGATAAAGTCATGTGTTCTATCTGGGATATTGGTGTTATAGGGATAACAGTGGCGTCGGTGGGGGGTCTGTGAGGGGGGTTGGGGGGAGGGGGGGGGAGGTGCTGGTGCATAGAGACTGTGAGTGGTTGGGCGGGGGAGGGGGGGAGGGAAGTGGTGAGTCTGTGAGTGGTTGGGCGGGGGAGGGGGGGGGGAGGTGCTGGTGTGATGGTGAGACTGTGAGTGGTTGGGGGGGGAGGGCTGGTGTGATGGTGAGACTGTGAGTGGTTGGGGGGGGCTGGTGAGTGTGTGGGGAGTAATGGTGGACAGGTGGTTGGGGGTATTAATGAGATATGAGTGTGTGAGGGGTTGGGGGGAGGGCTGGTGTGATGGTGAGTGTGAGAGTGGTTGGGGGGAGTGCTGGTGTGATGGTGAGTGTGGTAGTGTGGTATGATGGTGTGTGTGTGTGTGGGCGGTGGGAAGGGAGATGGTGAGGTATGGTATGGTGAGGCAATCATGAAAACAATGAAGGTGATGATAATGATGAAAGGTTAGAAATGGGAATAATGATACTGATACTGGTAATATCAACAACAATAATGATAACAACGAGGATGGGAATAACAGTACTGTGATAATGATAATAGTGATAATAGTATTGACAATAATAATAATGATGTATTATTAATAATGATTATGCTAAAAACATCAGTGACAGGAAAACAATGCTGACAATGATAATAATAATAATGATTATAATACACCAATAGCAATATAATCTAAATGATGATAATGATGATAAAACTATTGATAATGATAAAAACAACAATAATGAATATAGCAATAATGATAATAATAATAATAATAATAATAAATAATAATAATGATAATAATAAATGATAATAATGATAATAATCATGATAATAAGGATGATAATGATAAGAATAATATCAACGATACTAATGTTCATATTAATAAAAATACAATAAAGATAATGATAATGACAATAACAGCCATAATGACTATCGGAAAAATCCCCTTGAAATACATAAGTCTACCACAAACTTCGCAGATTCCGCCCACGCATCAGCTGATCAGCCAACTACCTTGGTCATGGTCAAGTTATTCATATTCATATTACTATTATTATTATCGTACGATGGTGCCGTAACATTTGCACTTTTATGTTAATTAAGAAAGTAAGACACCAGTTTGGGCGGCTGTTACGTAACGCAATTCTTCGGTAGAAGTTATGATAATGAATATGTTGATGATGGTCATGATGATAATGATGATGATGGTGATGATAATGATGATGATTATGATGATGATGATGATAATAATGATGATGATGATGATAATGATGATGATGATAATGATGATAATGATAATGATAATGATAATGATGATGATGATGATGATGATGATGATGATGATGATGATAATGATTATAATGTATGATGATGATGATGATGATAATTATGATGATGATGATGATAATGATGATGATGATAATGATGATGATGATGATGATGATGATGATGTTGAGAATGATGATGATGATGATGATTATGATGATAATGATGATGATAATGATGATGATGATGATGATGATAATAAGTAGAAGGATAAAATATTAATGATAATAATAATTATGATCGTAATAAAGATGCCAATAATGAGTATTTATCATGATAGGAAAATATGTATAAGAAATATAACAATAATGATAATGACGATGATACGGATGATAACAATAGTAGTAGTACCATAGCATTGTCAACAATAATGGCAGTAATATTGCTACTAAAATTTAACAATGTATTTTTCTTCTGATTCTCTCCTCTTCTTCTTTAATCATTTTACTCATCCTATCCTTTTACTTTCCAATTTCCTTTTATTTTTCATTTCGTCTTATATAGTTAAAAAATCTTAATTACATTTTTCTTTTTCGTGTTCGTCTGACATTTCACGTTTTCCATTCCTCTTCTTCCAAATTTCCGTTAACACTTTTTTTTATTTATTTTTCTCTCCCTTTTCTCTCTGCTTTTTATTCAGCCTCTTTTCACTTCTCCCCCCCCTCTTCTCATGCTTTATTTTTATTTTTTCAACCCATTTTTTATGACTTACCTTTCATCTGGTTAATTCTTAATCACCATCTACTTCATCATTTTCTTCTCTGCATTTCTTCTTTCATCTCATCACCATGCACGTATCTTTCTGTCTCTTTCTTCTCTTCCCACTCTTCCTGTATTCTTTTTTCTTCTCTCCTCTTGTCTGTCTCCTTCGATTTTTTCCATTTTTTTTTATTTCTCCCCTTTTTTTCTTTCCTTTCTTCTTTCCATATTAACACACATACTTTGATGCCACCTGTTTGATTAGTCATATATTTTTTCCACTTTCTATGATTACTTTAAAACAACATCAATAATGCATTTTTCTCCTTTTTCATGTCTTTTGCCTTACCCTCTCTTCTTCCCTTTTATTCCCTTATTCTTGTCTTCCACATCTCCATCCTTCCTCTTTTTCCCTCCTTCTGCCTTCCTCTTCTCTTCTTCCTTCTTCTCTTCCTTCCTTCTGCACCCTCTTTCCTTCCTTCCCCTCTGCTTTATTTTGTTTTTTCCCACCTTCCTCCTTCCTTTCCTTCCTGACTTTTATTCATCTTTCTTTCTGGTTTCCTCCACCCTCTCTTTCTTTCCTTATTTCTCTTTTCACATTTCTTCTCTTCACTCTCTCTCTTTCTCTCCTTCCTTCATCTCTTCAGCACTCTTCCCTACTCTCTTCTTCCCTTCTATACACCTTCCTTGTTTATCCCCTTCCTTCTTTTTTATTCCTTCCTCCCTCTTTCTCTTCCTTCCTTTCTAACTTCTCTTCTTTATTTTTTCCATCTCCTACCTTCCTTCCTTCCTTTCTATCTCTTTCTCTTTTATTTCCTTTCCCTACTTTCCTATCTTATCTTCCTAACTTTCCTATCCATCTTCCTTTCTTTCTTTCTCTCTTTCTTTTCCCCTTTCTGTCTTTCTCCCTGTCCTACTCCCTTGCAGAACTTTTCTTTTTTGTCTTTTTTCTTCTTCTTTCCTATCTTTCTCTCTTCCTCTCTTCATATCTTTCTTTCCATCCTGCCTTCCTTCCTTCCTTCCCATCTTTCTTTTTTTCCCTTCATTCTTTCTTTCTTTCCCTCCCCTTCTCACCCGTGTTTCTTACCTTTCCTATCTCTCTTTCTTTCTTCTCCCCTTCCTTCCTTCTTACCTTCCTTTCTTTCCTTCCTACCTTTATCTCTTTCTCACCCTCCTCTTCTTTCCTTCCTTCCTTCCTTCCTTCCTACCCATCTTTCTTTTTTTCCCTTCGTGCTTTCTTTCTTTCCCTCCCCTTATCACCCTTGTTTCTTACCTCTCCTATCTCTCTTTCTTTCCTATCTTTTTCTCCTTGTTTCTTCTCCGCTTCCTTCCTTCCTTCCTTCCTTCCTTTCTTTCCTTCCCACCATTCTCTCTTTCTCACCCTCCCCTTCCTTCCTTCCTTCCTTCCTTCCTTCCTTCCTTCCTTC
>BOPN01000874.1:257824-265324 GCA_017312705.2 Penaeus japonicus | reverse complement strand
TAAAGGTTTCAATTAATTCCTTGCTTTTGTGAAAGTATTTTATTTACTTATTTTATGGGGGGAGGAGGTTTACTGGAGGTCGGCGTTCTCTGTGTGCTTGCTTGTTTGTTTTTTTTTTTCTTCTTATCTAACTGTGCTTACTTGTCTGATATCACTTAACTGTTGATGTCAGTAGTCCATTAACATTACATTCCATATTTTGTTTTAATTGGACTATTTTTCCTTTAAAAAGAAGACAATATATACACATTTTAAACTTACATAAAATATCCCATCAAGATATACACCATTAATACTCCTATCATAACTAACCATAAAACTCAAAATAGAAATATCGACAATACATGTTGATATGACAAAACAAAAAGTCAACAGAGAGAAATAAAAAAACAACAACAACAGAGTTTACCTTGCTGAGTCACAAACAGATTAAAATTTCTGGTGAAAACCTGCAACAGCTCAATTTCCTTTTCTCTCTCCGCGTTAGCAAGGTTGTGAATGGAGCTCACGTGCACGGCGTTGTAAAGAACATTGGCTTTCTATTGACATGGAAGAATGAATGGCGCGTGTGAGAGAAAAATAAAAGAGAAAGAGAGAGGGAGAGGGAGAGAGAGAGAGGGAGGGAGAGAGAGAGAGAGAGAGAGAGAGAGAGAGAGAGGAAAAGAGATAGAGAGATAAGAAAGAGAAATAGAGAGAATGAAAGATAGAGAGAGAGGAAGACAGAAAGAAAGAGAAAGAAATAAAATAAAGAGAAAGAGAAAGAAGGAGAGAGAGAAAGAGAGGAAAAGAGATAGAGAGTAAGAAAAAGAAAGAGAGAGAGAGAGAGGTAGAGAAAGAAAGAAATAGAAAGAATGATGAAAGAGAAAGAGAGAGAGAGAGAGAGAGAGAAAGGGGAAGGAAAAGAGATAGATAGAAAGAAAGAGAGAGAGAAAAAAAGAAAGAGAAAGAGAGAAAGAAAAAAAGAAAGAGAAAGAGAGAGAGAAAGAAAGAAAGTGAGAGAGAGAGAAAGAAAGAAAGTGAGAGAGATAGAAAGAAAGAGAAAGAGAGAAAGAAAGAAAGACAGAGAAAGAGAGAGAGAAAAAAAGAAAGAAAGTGAGAGAGATAGATAGAAAGAGAAAGAGAGAAAGAAAGACAGAGAGAGAAAGAGAGAGAGAGAAAGCCCTGTCCATTCTGCCTATTCTACAGACTACACGAACATTAAAGGGGAACCAACGGTATAATGGTATTCATAGTTATAAAAACAGTGACAATGACAATATACTATATATAATCACATAAGTAGTAAGATTAGCAGTAATGGTAGTAGTTGGAGTACTAGTAGTTGCAATAGTAATAAAACAATAATGATATTTAGAATAAGATTATCAAGAGAGACGAAGATGATAGTAGTAAAAATGATAATGATAACATTAAAAATGATAATGATAATCATAAAGAGGATGATAATAATAATGATACTCAGAAAAATAAAGATGATAATGATGGTAATAATAATAATGATAATACTCAGACAAATAAAGATGATAATGATGGTAATAATAATAATAATAATGATTAAACAACAACAATAATAATTGATGGTAATGATAATACTAATGATAATATCATTAATGATAACAAAACTACTACCACTACCAATAGCAATATATGAAATAGTAATAATGAGATCAATGATAATAATCATTACTGATGTTACAATTATCATCATACCTGTCATTACAATTGTTATTATCATTACAGTTGTTATCATTATTCTCATTACAGTTGTTATCATTGTTATTATCATTGTCATTACTATTATCAATATGATAATAATAGTAATTATGAAAATGAAAATGGAAATGATCATGATAATTATGATGATGATGATGATTATGCTAATGATGATGATAATGACAATAGCAATAATAATGATAATAATAATAATAATAATGATAATAATAATAATAATGATCATTATTATTATAACATTTATAATAATAAAAGTGAAAGCGGCACTGATAATGATTACACAGAACCTCTACTGAAAGCCAACTTCACTTCTAGGGTTTTTGTGTAGATAGTGCAAAAGAGTGAATAATAATCAAAAGAGCAGAATATCAAAGAGAAACTAACCTTTGCCCTCAATTACTTACAGTCACTGGTCACTTGTACTTTCAAAGGCCGGTACTGCTACATAACCTAACCGGGACCCCCCCCCGCCTCTGAAAACTCGGCAGTGACCTCGTTCGCAAGACTGGTTCATTACTTACAATAATCTTAACAGAACATAGCGTATCTTGAGAGACATGTTTCTTTCGGACAGAAGAACAAGCTTCCTTGCATAACTGGATGGAACTGAGAACCTGGAAATTTCCTGTTAGAAAAACCGTTAATCGAACCGTTGGTAATTGGAAATTTGAATCATTAGGTAACTAGGCAATTTTGCGTCGTTTAAACCATCCAATTTTGCTTCACTGGACTCGAAATTGGGCTTTTGTTTATCACCTAAACCGCAAGTCAAGCAATTTTACATTACTATAACCAGAACTGGGCTGTTGTGCATCATTTGAGCCGTAAGCTAAGCTACTGGGAGATCTTATATCTCTAAGAATTTCTAGAATGTCTATCAGTTAGACTATTCTACATCACTAGAATGAGATCTAATCAATGTCACCCAATCAGAACTCGATATATATTAGATACGCATAATTCTTGTAATAATCCTTTAATTTTCATAATCACACATTCACCACCTTTGTGTTTTTAAGATTCAATATTGCATTTACCTTTTGGTCATTTTCCCTTTCATTTTCGTGCCTTTTGTTAATATTTATTTACTTTGTGTACTTACTGTTTATATGCGTGTGTGTATCTACCTGCGCTCACAATCACCCAACTACTATATATAGATCACAGATTAATCTTTTGAATCCATATATGTTTCTGTTACATGTAACGTTTTCTAGAAATGTTGTTCCATGAATAAATAATTGGACATTTTCCACATGTCCTTGTCGCCGCTCATTTTTTTTTTTTTTTTTTTTTTTACATAAGAGTTCATCCATTCAAGAGGATTACCTTGAACTCCACCTCTTAATTGCACTAACTATACACAATCTTTTAGGCTGTGTCAGTGTTATAATATCTGAGCAAGCCAGAAAAATTATGAGATTTGCAATATATGATCCAGCTTCCCTGAATTATTTTATTTTTCCTTTCTATTAGTCTTTCTCAATTTTCTTTATATTTCCGAAGATATATAAAGTATTTCATAAGTTTTCTTCTTTACTAATTTTGTTTTAATATGATATTTTTAAGTGCGCTTAAATGTTCATTAAAAAAAAATAAAGACATACGGATTTTGGAAAAATACACATCCCAGTGATAATAAAAATAAAAAATATTCATATCTAGTTAACTAAACTCCCTTATACTATGCAGAAACTTTCCCTGTTGACGATTTCCGAGGGTGTACATCGAATGTGGAAAAAAATATTCGGAAAAGATCAGAGAAAAAAATAATGCCAATAGGAACAAGATTTGGTGGCTATTTTGTCCAAATATATTTTTGTAATTGATAGGGAGGTGGACATTATTCTAATATTATTTGTACAGGGGAATTATTTTGAGTTCGAGACCTATGTAAGATCTTGGACAAGTATACCAACCTCTTACTTGAGAAATTTAAGCTCAAATCCCCCGTCATATTAAACAGATTGTTCTCATTTAAGATCTACATGGTCTTCCTTAAAGAAAGGTTAATTTCAGTATGAGATCATGCATCAGATATTATATGAATCGATCGCCACCTCACCACAGTGACGGGAAATACTGTTGAAATAGCAGCTGCTGTTATTTATTTCGAGATATTTAATGGCGTTTGATGATTTTAATTCAGATTTTTTTTATTATTATTTTATAGAATACAGGCATGCTCAATAAATGTCTTATAGGGAAGTCAACACCAAAATCAAGAACATCTCATTTGAACAAGTAGTTTAGTGTGCACCAAATCCACAAGGTAATTCGAATGTTATACGGGGCTTCTTCGAGTATTGATGTCATTGTCAACGTGATGTGTGTTCACTGAGATATATTTATTGTTATGGAAGTTTGTTTACACTGTGTAGATGGTCCTTGGATATTGTTGCACTTGTAGGTCTAAACTTTCGCCATCGTTTGTGCTTTTTTTAAAATTCCCAGCTGAAGGAATTTATTTTGATGCGCTTTCTATAATTCGACGTAAGTCTTCGAGAACCTGAAATATTTCTCGGGATAATAAATTGGAATTGTTTTGTAATCATGTTGATGTATGAAATGACACGTTTATTCCGTTTGTTTCCACTTCATTCTCTCTCAAGACAGCTTTCGGGCATCGTTTGATTTCTTGTTTTGTTATTCATCTTTTATTTGTTAATATTGATATTCTCATTCCATACCAACTGTCCTACTTTCTTTCCGAATATGATCTTTGAGTTCTAATCTTCCATTTTCCAAAGAGGGATTGCCATTTGCTTCCCTAATACATGCTTTGTCTAGCTTATCTTATATGGTCTTTCTGTATTACTTATGTCTATACTGCTAAGGCTTCTCAATTCCTGCTATTCTGTTCTAGAAGTAGGCTTAATTGGGGTGAAGACCTCTCATCCTCTGAATTATTATTATTTTTTCCTTCTCTGGCCTTTGATCAGATTTGGTTTCTAGGTATTCCTTGCTTAGATTTTCACTTGCCTCAGTGTTCTTGTATTCTGTATGGTTGGCTAGGAATTTAGCTTATTTATGTTAATTGCCATTTGTCACTTTCAATGGATGCTTTTTGGATCTGAATTTATTATTAGTCAGCTTCTTATCCTCATTAAACCAGTCAGTTTTTATAACTTTTCAGAATACCTGAATATGAGTGTTTTTATTTTTTATTTATTTTTTTTATCTAATATCCATGTGAGAGACAGAGAGAGAGAGAGAGAGAGAGAGAGAGAGAGAGAGAGAGAGAGAGAGAGAGAGAGAGAGAGAGAGAGAGAGAGAGCGAGAGAGAGAGAGAGAGAGAGAGAGAGAGGGAAAGAAAGAAAGAGAGAGAGAGAGAGAGAGAGAGAGAGAGAGAGAGAGAGAGAGAGATCCAGTAACATGATAAGGTAAGATTAAAACCCAAACTAACATAAAAGAATAGAAAAGGAGAGAAGAGAAAAGGAAGAGAGAGGGAAAGAGGGAGAAAAAAAAGTCAAGGTATAGAATGTATGGGAACTCATTCGCTGCAAACCAGCCTACATTTCGTGTCTTCAACGTGACCTCTCTAGGGACCAGGGGAGGTCAAGTGAGCGCCATTCCAGCATTCGTGGTGACCTGATGTCCCTTCCCCTCGACGTGTGAGAAGCAGTGACCTCGCCCTGTCGAGCTGCTCTCACAAGATGCCCTGTTTCTGTGATGGTTCGATCTGTGGTGTAGTGGTATGATGCTTACATAGATACTGAATAGATACTAGATATTTACAGCTGGACTCTAGTTTCCTTGTTTCTTCAAGTAAAACTGCATCTCCTTTAATAGTCGAAGAAAGGATACTAGAGTAAAGGATGAAAGTGAGATAAGAGGAGTTAGACAGAAAAAAAAGGGAAAAAGAAGAATGGTATGCATAAGAGAGGGAGAAAATCAGATATGAGAGGTAGATTATAATGATTAATGTACAAGGACAGATAAAAGAGTGACATAAGCCATATAGTAATCAGAGTGTTTAAACAGACTGATCTCTGTCTCTTTATTGCATCATCTCAAAAGAGTCAAGGTCCTTTACCATTAAGCATCTCAAAAAGAGATACGGAAAGATGCTAATGTAACCAGACTCTCCAACACTGCAACAAATATTCGCCTTCTCAGTAACATTGTATTTACTCTTATCTGTGTTATCCTAAACACTCACTTTGTTTGTGTTGCTGCATGAACCCATCAGGACACTATATTATACTGATGACTATTGTAAGAGCAAGACGAAATTTAGATTTTGTCCTTCAGAGTTGTAACTTGTATTTTTTTATTCATTCATTTTTGTCTCAATTGTATATATATATATATATATATATATATATATATACATATATATATATATATATATATATATATATATTTTTTTTTTTTTTTTTTTTTTTTTTTTATTCATTCATTTTTGTCTCAATTATATATATATATATATATATATATATATATATATATATATATATATATATATATATATATATATATATATAAATATATATATATATATATATATATATATATATATATATATATATGTATATATATATACATATACATATACACACACACACACACATGTCTAAGTATACATATATATAAATACACACATAGGAGGCCCTTTTTATGAAAAGTACCTAAGGATCCACAGCGTTTCGTCTCCGAAGGACGCCCGACGGATACAGACATAAAAAGAAAAAAAAAGTTGGAAGAAAATGAAACATAATTCCGATTGTCGTTTATTATATAGCTTCACTACAATAAGCATCCTTTTTAAATGTTTCTTTTGCTTCCTTTTAACACCCATACGCACATGAGATGAAGTCCCTCTCGCTAAGCATCATGCTATGAGGCCCAAGAGGTGAGTCATGTCTTTTATTAGCTAACACTTCAAACACTAACACTAACACTGAGGTATGTCTTTTGGGCGTATGTCGGTATAACATACAATGTTTTATTTATTTTTTTGTTCTCTCCATCACGTCATTTCATAACTACACATCAGTTTCATGTTATATCAGAATAGATAGATGCCTGTTATCCTCTTCCTCAAATAACACTCGATTATACAACGTTAATTTGATATATATATATATATATAAAAAAAAGAAACTTTGTATGGTGTAGTACCAAAAGTAATAGTCGATCTCTTAAATCATATAGAGACTTTTTATTATTATTTTTTTTAAATGCTTTATCCGTAATGCTAAGGAACTTATAATCTATTGAACCAGATACGGGCCGTCTCCCAAACAAGCCCATCTGGAAGGTTGGGCTGGGGTCTGCGTGAGGTGGGGAGGGGGGGTGAGGGGTGAGGGGGTCTAAGGTGGGGGGGAGGGGGTAGGGGGTCTGAGGTGAGGAAGGGGGGGGAGGGGAGGGGATGAGGGGATAAATATTGGACAGATTAAAAGACACACACATATATATATATAAAAGAATAGTATATGACCGAGTTAGACTATGGATGAATCTCAGTTTTTATTTTTTATTTTTTTTTCTACCTTTTCATGTAGTGATAGTTGATTTGTATGTTTTTTCTTCCTTATTTCTCTTTTTTTTTTCCTTTTTTGTGCTTGTTTGTTTGTCCCGGGCGATTTATCTTCAACGCCTTGAAAATCTGCCAAAGAAAAATGGCTTTCCAAGTATGTTCTTTTATCACCTCGGTACAACACTACGGCCATTTATTTCCTTCATCGTTAAAAACACGGCTTATTATTCGATCAAAAGCGCATTTACTAATTACGCATTTTATCAAAAAGGGAAAAAAAAAATTAT
>BOPN01000874.1:215324-217824 GCA_017312705.2 Penaeus japonicus | reverse complement strand
TGAAGACGGATGGGGGGATAGAAATATAGGTAGTGTATGTGACAGATATATATGTATATATGTATATAGATAGATACATAGATAGATAGATATATATAGATATATAACTACATGTAAAACTGTATATACTCACACTCTTATACATACACACACACACACACACACACACACACACACACACACACACACACACACACACACACGCGCGCGCGCGCGCGCGCGCATACACGCATATACATATATACAGTGTACACCTAAAAGCGAAAGAATGTTCTCATGAATACAGCAGCCATAAATAGTTCGAAACAGGGGAGCTATAAAGAGAGAGTGAAAGAGGGGAAAAGAATCCTACAGGTGAACCGATTATTGCTGTTGACAAGGGGAAACGAGAGAAGATAAAAGAACGAGGGCATTAAAAGGGGAATAGCAAGCAGGAAAGTGAGCAACGGCGAGGGGGAAAAGTCACACGAAAGTTATGAGGGTGAAAAGTGGCAGAAAATGAGGAAGGGGAAAAGGAACCGAATGTTTTTCTTCCCACGGATGAAGTAGGAGAGGGGAAGAACCGGTAAATAATTGTGTAAATAGAGAGAAATTGATAGTTTGTGAATTTGGGTTATGTTAGGTTAGGTTAGGTCGTCGAGGAAAGGAATTCGTGATATGTATTTATTTTTCTTTCTTTGTTTTCTCTTGTCTTTCTCTTTTTTTTCCTTTATTATTTTTTCTACTTTTCTCTAGATATGTAATAAGTTAATTCCGTATGAAGGACAACATCAGAACCAATATAGAAGCAAAGTAGGTTTAGAGAGACAAGTAAATACGTACACAACGATATATGACAACTCAAATCACACTAACATTTCCATTTACTTTTTCTTGTCCCTGTGTAGAGACTGTTATCTCTTAATTGCTATGCCAAAAATAACTGGAAAATAAATACTTTTCTCTCCGAACCTTACTCTTGTGACCTGGTTAAGGCCGGGAGGTAATCGAACACTACAGAACGGCAGCATATCTCGATGCGTCTCCATGGAGGCTTTATCAAATTTACCTTTTCCTTCGGGACAGCAAGGACACCAGAGCCACTAAGGACCTCATTCCCACAGCTGGGAGGCACAGTGTCAAGTATGAGCCGCTAGTGGGCCCCAGGAGGTGTTATTCCCGCCATTATGGATAGAATCTCGGATCTCGCGAAGCAATTCGTCTCAACACTTGGCAAGGTGTCTGCAACCTTTCAGTACCTCCGAGATTCCGCTCTTGAAGCTGTCTGAGACGAAGGTCAAAGCCGGTGTCTTCGATGGACCACGAATAAAGAAGAATTTCCCCCGAAAAAAAAAAATTAAGAAAGGTAGGAAAGACAAAAGAAGTTCGAGACAGTTTTGCTCCGGTGGTTCGGACCTTCTCGGGCTTGCACAAGGCCAAGGGTCTCGAGGAAATAGTTGAGTCTTTGAACTATGGCCAAAATGGGCGGCCAAATAGTTGAGTCTTTGAACGATGGCCAAAATGGGCGGCCAAATAGTTGAGGCTTTGAACTATGGCCAAAATGGGCGGCCAAATAGTTGAGGCTTTGAACTATGGCCAAAATGGGCGGCCAAATAGTTGAGGCTTTGAACTATGGCCAAAATGGGCGGCCAAATAGTTGAGGCTTTGAACTATGGCCAAAATGGGCGGCCAAATAGTTGAGGCTTTGAACTATGGCCAAAATGGGCGGCCAAATAGTTGAGGCTTTGAACTATGGCCAAAATGGGCGGCCAAATAGTTGAGGCTTTGAACTATGGCCAAAATGGGCGGCCAAATAGTTGAGTCTTTGAACTATGGCCAAAATGGGCGGCGTAAGGGCTCTGAAGGTGTTTATTCTTGATACTCTTCTTTATAAATTCGAGAAGAACACGTGAGTTTACTTAGAGGAGTAAGGTGAGTGTTCTCACCTAGATGTGCTTTGAACTTTGGACTTTGAAGGCCTTATGAAGGAGTGTATGACGAAAGCGTGATCGCCGATTATATCAGCGGGTTGATACGATTAACATTACAGACGCAGATTTCGAAAAGAACTTTTTTTTAAACCAAAATAACTAATTTTCAACTAAAAAAAGTAACTTCTAACCTAAAAAAAATTAACATGAGGGATATAAAAGTCAGTAAGTCAGTAAGAAAAAAGAAAAAGAAAAAGAAAGATGAAGAAGAAGAAAAAGAAGAAGAAAAAAAAAATATATATGGAAAACATATCAATAACAATAACAAAAAACAACAGCTAAAAGTAGATTATATATATATATATTTTTTTTTTCCCCCCCCGATTTTCAATATAATCCGTGAGCTAATCTACATGTTCCCAATCATAAATATAATTCACATCCGTAATCCAGCCCATAATCTTACCAATCCATCCCCGCCTTATCCAATCGTATGCCAATTTCTATCTATCTCTCCTCTTCCTACTCCCTATCTCTCCTTCTCTCTTCTTCCATCTCTCCATCTCTCCGCTTCCTCCTTCCTATCTCTC
>BOPN01000874.1:195324-197824 GCA_017312705.2 Penaeus japonicus | reverse complement strand
AAAATGCGAAGGTAAAAAAAAAAAAAAAAAAAAAAAATGCATGATGGGAAAGCTGTTTAGAATGCGAAGGTTAGACAAGGTGAAAAGATTCCTTTCATGATAATGCATGATAATGATGCGTGGTTTTATGCATGACAGAGACAAGCCTAATTGATATAGTAGTGGGTTAAGGATGTCATAAAGTATCGTGCAATGATGATAAAATATTGATGATATTAACATTGATGATGATGTTGATGATAATGATGATGATGTTGATGATAATGATGATGATAGTTACTACAAAGATAATGACATTTTTAACAATGATAATTATAACAATATATCTTAGTGATCATTATAAAAAGGATAATAGTAAAATTCATAATATGAATAACATTAATAACAAAAAAAAATGATAATCACAATGATGATAGTAATAATCATCATCATAATGATAGTAATGATAATAATAACGATAACAATAATAACAAAGATAATGATGATGATCATCATCATCACCTACTTGTCATTATCATCACCAACCTGTCATAATCGTCACCAAACTGTCATCATCATCAGCATTACTAACCTGTCAAGCGTATCGACAAAAAAAAAAAAAAAAAAATATGTATATATATATATATATATATATATATATATATATATATATATATATATATATATGTGTGTGTGTGTGTGTGTGTGTGTGTGTGTGTGTGTGTGTGTGTGTGTGTGTGTGTGTGTGCGTATGTGCGTGTGTGTGTGTGTGTGTGTGTATATATATATATATATATATATATATATATATATATATATATATATATATATATATATATGTACTTATATATATATATATATATACATATATATATATATATATATATATATATATATATATACATATATATATATATATATATATATATATATATATATATATATACATATATATATATATATATATATATATATATATATATATATATATATATATATATATATATATATATATATATATATACTGTGTATTCTCGAGTGTCTCCTGTGCAAGGAAACTACAAATCGGGGAAAACTGATCTGCAATCTCAACTCAACATTTCAATTTATGCAAAATCAATATAGTTTAGAATCACATCTAATGCACAAGTTTTGTATTTGTCCACGCGGCTATTTTTAAGAACAAATTTTACCTTGGTGATGATAATAATGTTGATAGTGATATGATAGTGATAGTTATATAGCAAAGGATGGTAAAAAAGATGGTAATGTTATCAAAATGACGTAGATGATTATAAAGATTATAATGATTATCATAGTGATGACAAAGATCACAGTAACAGTGACAATGATATAACAACAACAACAATAATAATAATAGTAATTATAATGGTAAAAAACAATAATGATAGTATAAATGGTAAACAAAAAAAATAATGACGATAGTATTAAACATAACAATTAATGATAATTGTGATAATAAATAATAATGATTACGTCAAAAGAAATCTAACATAATGATTTTAAGGTCAAAGGTCAAAGGTCATTTATGATTTTTTTGGTGTGTGTGCGATATGTACCTTAAAAGCAGTTTCCTTTTGGTCTATTAATAACGGAGAGTGATGGTGATTAATTAAGCAACTAGAATAGATCAGTGAAAATGTTTAGATTAGGATAAGAAAATTTGATTAAACAGAGATTTTCGAGTTTCACGTATGACCCCCCCCCCCAAAAAAAAAAAAAAAAAAAAAAAAAAAAAAAAAAAAAAAAAAAAAAAAAAATCAGCTCCAGATTTCTTTTGTGATTCCATGTTTGTTTGTTTTTTCGAATTCTGTTGTATTCTTATATTTATTATTTTCATTATCTTATTGCTACAATGATATCTTATCATGGTTATCCTTATCTTGTCTTCATATTCTCTTCATTCTCATCTTCTTTATTCAACCATTTATCTGTATGTCAACATATTTAGTCACCTACTAATTCATATATAACTGAATGATAAGTATATAATCATATAGTATGTATTATTTATATCCGTTTACCTACATACCTACCTAATATCACATACATAAATACGTTTACCTACATACCTGCATACCTATCGAATATCACATATATAAATACGTTTACCTACAAACCTACATACCTACCTAACATCATATACATAAATACGTTTACCTACAAACCTACATACCTACCTAACATCATATACATAAATACGTTTACCTACATACCTACATACCTACCTAATATCACATACATAAATACGTTTACCTACATACCTACATACCTACATACCTACCTAACATCATATACATTAATACGTTTACCTACATACCTACATACCTACATGCCTACATGCCTACTTAACATCATATACATTAATACGTTTACCTACATACCTACATACCTACATACCTACATACCTACATACCTACCTAATATCACATACACAAATACGTGTTGATCTCTCCACGACGACATATCTGCCAGCCGTTTCTCGAAGTCACAAACGTCC
>BOPN01000874.1:187824-190324 GCA_017312705.2 Penaeus japonicus | reverse complement strand
CCAGATTCTACGCCCCAGCGAACCTCTAACTTTCAAGAAATTTCAGTACTTCACGGAATAGGCAAGAGATAGCCCGAGGCGGTCTCAGGCCCTGTTCTTCCTGGAAGCTTTCTTAATTTTTGCGAATCTTCCGTCTGTTGGGAGGTAGTACTTTGGTTTACATGCGTGTGTGTGCGTGCGTTTCGTGTGTGTGTGTGTTGGGGGGTGGAGGTGGGGTGGGGGGGTGGGTGTATGTGTAGGGTTGGGAGATGTGTGTGTAGGGGAGGGGCGTGTGTGTGGGAGGGGCGTGTGTGTGTGTTTTTGTGGGGGGAGTGTATGTGTGTGTGTGTAGGGTTGGGGGATGTGTAAGGAGGGGAGGGGCGTGTGTGTATGTTTGTGTGGGCTGGGCGGGGGGGGGTGTGTGTTGGGGGTGGGGAGGAGGGGGGGGTGCAGGTTTTTATTTTTGTGTGTAAGATGGATGTGAGGATGTGCGTTTAATGAGGAGGAAGGGGGGGGGGGGGTATGTGTATCCGTGTATGTATGTGTGCATGTGTTGTGCGCGTGTGTGTGTATGTATGTGTGTGCATATGCATTTTTGTTTTTGTTTTTCTGTATCCAATGTTTTTTTCTTTCTGTGGAGGGTCCTTGACTCCCCCCTCCCCTCCCCTCCCCACCCTTTCCGAGAGCTGCATTTCACTCTACTTCACGTCATGTAGAAAAAAATATTTAAAAATGAAAATGAAAAATAAGAATGTGTTCGATTCTACTCGTAATATTGGAAAAAGAATATGAATCTTGTGATTACGTAATGCTAGACATGCCGCAGTGTTACGTTTGCTGGTAACCCTTAAGAGAGAGAGAGAGAGATAGATAGATAGATAGAGAGAGAGAGAGAGAGCGACAGAGAGACAGTGAGAGAGAGAACTTGAACAAGAGAGAGAGGGAAAGGCAGCGAGAGAGAGAGAGACAAAGAGAGAGAGAGAGTATAATATCACCTGAAGCTAAGGAATAAAAGGCAAAAGGAAAGAAAGAGGAAAAGGAAGGAGGAGACGAGGGGTAGAGGGGAAGAAGGGGAAGGAGAAGGAAGGGGGGGGGGGGGGGGGAGGTGACTCTTGGTAACAAAGCCAGGTTCTTTTTGTCTCGATTTCAGGAGCTGAAGGGAAGGTTTTAAAGGAGCTAAGTATAAGTTACTGTATTTGTCTATTTGCTAGCTGGAAGCCCCCAGACAGAGAAAGTGACCCAAAGAGTCATATAAATAAGGATAGACAGAAGGGCAGTCTCAGAGACAGACAAACAGACAGACAGACAGAGAAGGAGTGAACAGAACGGAGCAGCAGAACACACAGTCCTGACAAGTGTATTTACCGGGCCACCCAATAAGGAACGTGACAAGAAAACATCCATGTCTTTTCTCACCACTTTACACTAATGATGATACCCATAGCAAAAAAAACAGAAAAAAAAACGATGATATTAGAGATAATGATAATAACAATGATTATGATCTATATCTACATCATCATCTGTACACAAGTTTTGCGTTGAAGTTCATGTACGTGTGCGTCTCTCGACCCCCATTCCTTGCACACTCAACATTAGCTCGGCGCTGCAAGACTATACACGTTGTACTCGTATCATAATTGGCATCATTAGAAGCTCAAAAGTTGCGGTTGCAGAAGACGCTTAGGAATTCCTTTGAACGATATAGAAAATGAAACAAAGGAGTGAGAAAAAAGGGGGATGGGGCGTGGGAACAAAAAAAAAGGAACAAAGGGGTAAAGGTGGTGGCGGGGGGGGGGGGAGAAAAGGAATAAAAGGAGAGGGGTAGTGGAAAGTAAGGTCACTAAAGGAAGGGGGGAGGAGAGGTTAAAGGAGGAGGGGGAAGGGGAGGGGGAGGGGAGGGGGAGGGGAGATTAAAAGGATGGGGAGGGGGGGGTAGGGGAGGTTAAAGGAGGGGGAAGGGGAGGGGGAGATGAGGTCAAAGGAGGGGGAAGGGGAGGGGGAGGGGAGGGGGGAAGTCGTCAGAAAAGGACTGAAAGGAAAATGAAAGGGTGGGGGACGGTGGAGGGGGAGGAAGGGGAGGTCAAAGGAAAAAAATAAAGAGATAGGGGGTAGGGGTGTGGTGGTGGGGTAGGGGGTGGGTGACGAAAGTACGTGTCCAGTTCTTTGATTTTCTAAATTGGTTTTTCTTTTTGTGTGAAGGATAATACTGTGGTGGCTTGTTTGATTTGAGGTGGAAGAGGTGGATGGTAGGTGGATGAAGAGGTTGTAGGTGGAGGAGGAGGATGGAGGCGTTAGGTAGAAAAAGAGGGTTGAATGTGGTGGAGGTGGGTTGATAGTGGAGGAAGAGGGTGGAGGTAGTGGATGGAGAGTGGCGGAGGAGGGTGGAGTAGGAAGGTGATAGGTGGAGGAAGTGGGTTAGAGGTGGTAGGTACAGGAAGGGGATGGAGCTGGTGGGTGGAGGAAGAGGGGAGAGGTCGAGGTGGAGGAAGGGGGTGGTGGGTGGAGGAAGATATTGGAA
>BOPN01000874.1:167824-172824 GCA_017312705.2 Penaeus japonicus | reverse complement strand
TTGTCCTTGTCATTATTTTCATCTCCATAATAATTATTTTTTATTTTATTTTTTTTTTTTTGTATCACCGTCAATATCACAATCGCACTTATCATCAATATTATAATCTTTATTATCATTAATAATCACCATCTTTCTCATTGATATTATAATTGTTATTGCAGCCAATAATTGTTATCATTACTGTCATCAGCATTATTACTATCATCAATATTATCATGCTATTATTATCAATATTATCATCATTATTATTCCCATTATCACCACTATAATCATTATTACTATAATCACTGTTATCATCATTATGATTACTATCATTACTTTTATCATTACTATAATTACCATTATCATCCTTATGATAACTTTTATCATTATCATGATCATCATAATCCTCATTACCATTATCATAATCATTATAATAGTCATCCTTTTCATAATGATAGTTATCACTATCATTATAATAGCCATCATTATCATTATAAAAATAATAATTATCATTATAAAGCTGATCATTATCATTATAAAAATAATCATTATCATTATAAAATAATCATAATCATTATGAAAATAATAATTATCATTAGAATAATCATTATCGTCATTGATATAATCATATAATCATCATCATTTTCATTACTTGCGCTATCATCACAGTTATCAAAATCAAAATAGTGAGTAAGCAACGAAGTACACTTGCGAAAGAAGCACATTAAAAATCCCAACTTTTGTCAATTAAATAATGAACAAAAAAAAATAAAATAGAATAAAAAAAAAAGAATAAATAAATAAATAGAAATAAAAATAGAAATAAAACTTTGAAGTCAAAAGCATCAGAAAACAGAGTACAGATATTGGCGTTGGGTGACTGATGTACGATGTTAAAAGATGTCACACTTTATCAAACACAGCGCGATCTTTCCGCTCTTATTACTGCTGATGACATTCTCGGATAATCTTGTGTTTTGTTGCAACTTCGTCCTGATATTTGCAAGTTGTGTGAGTAGTGGGTTGGTTTGCATGTCTTTCTTTTGTGTGTTTGTTTGTTTGTTTGTGTGTGTGTTTGTTTGTTTGTGTGTGTTTGTTTGTTTGTTTGTTTGTTTGTTTGTTTGTGTGTGTGTGTGTGTTTGCGTGTGTGTGTTTGTGTGTGTGTTTTTTTTTGTGTGTGTGTGTTTGTTTATTTGTTTGTTTGTTTGTGTGTGTGTGTGCTTCCTGTTTATGGGCGTGTATATATGATGAGTTTATTTATGTATACACAAATATACACACACATGGAAAATTATTACACGTAGCCAACGCATAAACATTTGTGTGTGTGTGTGTGTGTGTGTGTGTGTGTGTGTGTGTGTGTGTGTGTGTGTGCACGTGCATGAGTAGGTTTCCGAGTGCGTCTTCATATAGATCTTCCATCGGGTAGAAGCTGACAAACAAAAAATGAATCGAACGCACCATCGCCTTTAAAGTCAACAATCACACACGTTTTTGTTATCTTCACTTCATAATTTTTAGTTATCCATTCTAACATAACGACCCCTCCTCCCCCGAAAATGTAGTAGTAGTAGTAGTAGCAGTAATAGTAGTAATAGTGGGAGTAATAGTAGTAGTAGTAGTAACAATATTAGTAATAGTAATAGTCGTAGTAGTAGTAATAGTAAGAGTAATAGAAATAATAGTAGTAGTAGTAGTAATAGTAGTAATAGTGGGAGTAATAGTAGTAGTAGTAACAGTATTAGTAATAGTAATAGTCGTAGTAGTGGTAGTAATAGTAAGAGTAATAGAAGTAACAGCAATAGTCGTAGTAGTAGTAGTAAGAGTAAGAGTAATAGAAGTAATAGTAGTAGTAGTAGCAGTAGCAGTCGTAGTAGTATTAGTAGTAATAGTAGGAGTAATAGAAGTAATAGTAATAGAAGTAGTAGTAATAGTAATAGTAATAGTATTAGTAGTAGTAATAGTAATAGTATTAGTATTATTAGTAATAGTAGAAGTAATAGTAGTAATAGTAGTAGTAGTAATAGTAGGAGTAATGGTAGGTAATAGTAATAGTAGTAGTAGTAATAGTATTGGTAGTAATAGTAGTAGTAATAGTATTAGTAGTAGTAATAACAATCGAAGTTTGGAGAAAACCTTCCGTTGGTAGAAATCGCATCCGGGACTTTCTTTCGCCTCCCTCCCCTGGATTTCTCCCGCACAGCATCGCCTCCGTCTCGCATCACTAATTACCTGCCACTCAACCGCGTGACTGCACACCTTGATTGTGCTTGCTTCCTGCCACCAGCGCAGTGCAATCACTGTCCTCGCAGGAAAAGTGCCGGCCGATGACTCCCCGTGACACCCGTGCAACAGTGCCCGCAGTTTGGCCTCTCTCCTTCTGTCTCCTTCCCGGGTGTTTAATTTTGGGTCGGTGACGTCATCTTAGAGACCCCTGGGTTATTGGTAATTGGGATGAAGTGCGGGTAGTGGTGGGGTAGTGATATATATGTATATGTTTATATATGTATATATGTATATATGTATATATGTATATATATATATATATATATATATATATATATATATATATATATGTGTGTATATATATATACATATATATATATATATATATATATATATATATATATATATGTATATATATATTTATATATATATATATATATATATATATATATATAGAGAGAGAGAGAGAGAGAGAGAGAGAGAGAGAGAGAGAGAGAGAGAAAGAGAGAGAGAGAGAGAGATTATAGACATAAATAAACACAAAAAAGGATAGACACACATAATATACTTACACGGACGCATCAATACCCAAATGTACAGAAAGACATATACAAATCAAAAGAAAAAAAGGGTAAAAAATACAACCCAAAGACAAATGCCAACTTTCCCAACCCGAACCAGATGTATTAGTTTTATTATTAGAATGGAACAATGTTTTTGTTTTTGTTTACTGAGTTTCTACTTAGGATCAAAGGACGAAATATCGAAGCGGATTCTGGCTTTGTTTGATTCGAACATTTGGTTTTAATTAGAGAAATTGCGGCCGCGGGAAGTGTCGGTGAGTGTGTGTGTGTGTGTGTGTGTGTGTGTGTGTGTGTGTGTGTGTGTGTGTGTGTGTGTGTGTGTGTGCGTGTGTGTGTGCGTGTGCGTGTGCGTGTACGTGTACGTGTGCGTGCGTGTACGTGTGCGTGTGCGTGTGCGTGTACGTGTACGTGTACGTGTGCGTATACGTGTACGTGTACGTGTACGTGTACGTGTCCGTGTCCGTGTACGTGTACGTGTCCGTGTACGTGTACGTGTATATGTGCGTGCCCGTGCCCATCTCCGCCTCTACATCTGCGTTCCCATCCGGCCAAGAAACACGCCCCAAGCAAACTGCCAAAGGCCTCCTTACCTTGTACAGGACATTAACAGGATCTGCCACCACGATGGTCGGGGAACACTGACTGTAGTTGGTCCACGACTTGTTGCTTCCGCCCAGCTTGAACCACGAACCCTCTCGAGTGCAGTATCTCGAGGCTTCACTCTGCGTGTCGGGAAGAAGGAAGGGGGGAAAAAGGGGTGAGATGGTGATGAAATATTGGGTTTTGTCATTTAAAAAAGAATGGAAGAAGAAAAGGAAAGAAAAAGACAGGAACTTTCTTGAGATTTTGTTCAGGTAGTGTGGAGGTTGAATGGTGAAATGTATTTTTTTCGTTCGTTTTCTCTCCTTCTACCTCCCCTCTCCTCCTCCCGTCTTCCTCTCCTTCTCATCTCTCCTTTCCTTCATCCTCCTCCTCATCTCCCCTTCCTCATCCTTATTCTCCTCTTCCTCATCTCTCCTTCCTCCTCCTCTCATTTCTGCTCTCCTTCTTCCTCCTCCTCTTTCTCCTCCTCCTCCTCATCTCTCCTCCCTTTCCTCTTCCTAATCTTCACTATTCTTCCTCATCTCCCCTTCCTCCTCCTCTCCATCTCTCTTCCTACTCGAAATCTCTCCTCCCCTTCCTCCTCTTAATCATTTCTCCTTATCTTCTCCTCCTCGTCCTCCTTCTCCCCTCCTCCTTTCCTTCCTCCTCCTCCTCCTCCTCCTCCTCTTCCTACTCTCATTCCTCCTCCTCCTCCTCCTCTTCCTCCTCCTCCTTCTCTTCCTCCTCTCATTCCTCCTCCTCTCCATCCTCCTCCTCTTCTCCTTCCTCTTCCTCTTCTCCTTCCTCCTCCTCCTCCTCTCCTTCCTCCATCTCCTCCTCTCCTTCCTCCATCTCCTCCTCTTATTCCTCTTCTTCTTCCTATCATTCCTCCTCCTCTTCTTCTTTCTTCTCCTCTCCTTCCTCCTCCTTCTCATCTCCCTCCTCCTCCTCCTTCTTCCTTCTTCTCTACTCCTCTC
This sequence comes from Penaeus japonicus, assembly GCA_017312705.2. Classification (NCBI taxonomy): domain Eukaryota; kingdom Metazoa; phylum Arthropoda; class Malacostraca; order Decapoda; family Penaeidae; genus Penaeus; species Penaeus japonicus. The sequence continues at coordinate 168,470 of BOPN01000874.1, read as the reverse complement.
ACTCCTCTTCCTGTCCTTCCTCTTCTCTACTCCTCTCCTTCCTCCTCCTCTTCCTCTCCTTCCTCCTCCTTCTCCTCCTCCTCCTCCTCCTCCTCTCCTAGCTCCTCCTTCTTCCCTCCTTCCATCTAACCACACACAACGATGAAAAACGGGAAATAAATGAAACATTGTGAACCTTATCATCATTGACGGAAGATAGAGATTAATGTATGAACTCATTACGGATGTTAATCAGTAAGCAACTCCTGTCTTAACGAAAGGGGCGGACAGTTAAGGCGATTAGATAGCATGATATAACGTGGAAGGAATATAGATAAGGATTCACACACAGGCTAATCTGTCCTTGTTAAATCGTGAGGAGAATAAAAAGAACGCAAATGATACGATAGGATCCTGTTCGTAATCGTTCGCGAGAACTTCTTTGGTAATTTTTTGTTTTTGTTTATTCTATATGATATATCAGTGGTTCCCAACCTTTACACCTTAGAGGAATCCTTATAATATATATATATATATATATATATATATATATATATATATATATATATATATATATATGTATATATATACATATATATATAAAAAAAAATTCTTCTTTTTTTCCTTTTTTTCTTTCTTTCTTTCTTTCTATATTTCTTTTTTGAAG
>BOPN01000874.1:152824-157824 GCA_017312705.2 Penaeus japonicus | reverse complement strand
ACACATGTATGTATATAGACACGCACACATACAAGCACATGCACACAAACACACACACGCTATCACAAAAATGAGAGAGAGAGAGAGAGAGAGAGAGAGAGAGATAGGAGAGAGAAAGAAAGAAAGAGAGAGAAACGGATGTGTGTCCGAGTGTGTGTGTGTCTGTGTATGTGTGCGTTGTGTATATGTACGTGTGTGTATGTGTGTATTGTGTATATGTGCGTGTGTGTGTGTGTGTGTGTTTTTTTATGTGTGTTTGTGTGTGTGTGTGTTTGTGTGTTGTCTATATGTGCGTGTGTGTGTGTTTGTGTGTTTTTTTTTTTGTTTTTTTTTTTTTGTGTGTGTGTATTTGCGTACATTCGTACTCACAGTAGCAACACTAAAACTAAAAACAACTTTTAAAAAAAAAATCAACTACCACCTGCCATAAATAACCACCACCACCACCACCACGGCCGCCGTATGACAAAAGGTTCTCTCCAACCTGGCCTGACGTATGTATCATATTGGCCTGGTTAGTCCGAGGGTGTAATGATTGTAACACGAGAGGACCCGGGCAGCTTCTTCCTCGTGTTGTCTTTTGCTTCATTACTCTATGGACGAGGCGTGTGTCAGGGGGGGGGGGGGGGGCTTGTGTTGACGTTTTTTTTTTTTTTTTTTTTTTTTTTTTTTTTTTTTTTTTTGGCATGAGTTGGTGTTTGTGTTTGTTTTGGTGGTGGTATCGTTAGTTGTTTTGTCTTATGTCATTGTTGATATTGAGTTTCATTACAAATGGGGTGATTTTTTGCTGTGGAGAACTGGTGGATACGCTGGGATTCAGGTATTATTATCATTATTTTTTTATCATGATCATTACCATTATTATTTTCATTTTCAGAGTTGATGTTATCACCGTATTATCAATATCATTTCCTTAACACATGAGCGGTTCTACGGTTCCAAGCATGGCCGACAATGTGGCACTTCCTATGATATCAAGCAAGCTTTCTCTAGCCATGTCTTTGCTTTCTTCGAAACCGTCCTTAACGCACTAACCAGAAACGGAGTAACTGTGACGGAAGTTCCATGGCGGGTACGCTGAACTTCAGAGGCCAGATCTTGATTCCACTTTGTACTTCTCTATCTTTTTTATATTTTCCAGTCAGCTGGGAAAGCTATATCTACCATTTTTTTTTTTTTTTTTTTGCGGGGGGGGGTGGACTTCTTCAGTAACAAGGTAACGTCAGGTCGGATGTGCTGTGGATGTCTATTTGTGTAGATTTTTTATATCCTAGGTCAGTCTCACTTCACCGCTTACTAAAAGTATCATAGGCTTGTGTTCGTATAACTTGTCGGTACATTCCATCCCATATGTTTGTCACAGCTGTCAGTGTACACGCAGAGCTCCCTTGTCATGTCTCCTATCCTCTTTATGGGTAAGCTTTTGCGATATGTATATATATATATATATATATATATATATATATATATATATATATATATATATATATATATCTTGTACCATCTCGCTGCCTTCTCCTTGCAATATACAAAGTGGTGTAACAGATATCTTGCCTAAACTGTATTTGACTCAAGTCGTTTTTAAAATTTGTTCTTAAGCGGCTTAGATTAAGCCTCCTGTTTTTTTGTTTTTTTTTTCTTTAAGGAATCCAATCTTCAAACATCTCCAAGACTAATATATCTTCGCAGAATTTTTTTCTTTTTCTAGCGCTAAACATTCTCCTTATAGATTCGGCTTTTCGAAGTGTTGAAGACTGCATGTTTCAGCAAGCACTTTCTCTGACAGAGCAGCCTGCAGCATTCGTTCCCCTCTTCCAGGTATTCACGTGCGGACCTGCTCTCTGTCGTAACACATTCCTCAGTTTCAATTTATCCTCTTCTACCTTCCTTTCTTGGTAAATACAGTCTCGCCACAATACCTCTCGTTTCCTGGCATTACGATCAATATTACCCGGTTATTCCGTTCATTCCAGTGCACCTGTGCAAGAGCGTGCTACACCTACCGCCTTTGCAACGATACCTGCAATAAGGTTCCCTCCCCGCCGGCAACATACCTTCCTTTTTCATCTCAAGGGGAGCTTATCTGCCAGGATCAAAGGGCATCCGGGTATCAAGGGTGAACTTACTCACACTCTGATTCCAGCGACGCGATTTGATTCTCTGTTGCAGCGTTCAATTGCAGATCGTCCAGGAGAAGTAAATGGTTGATGTGTTTCATTTCCATTCCAGGTTTGTTATTATTTGTTGTAGTATCGTTTCTTTTGTTGTTATCATTATTATAATTATTATCATCATTTTAACCTTTATCATTATCAATATTATCATTATTTCTTATTATAATCTTATTTTTATCACTATAGTTGATAACGTTATAAATATCAAGTTCAAGGTCATTAAGATTATTATTTTATGAATGGTTTTGCATTTGAATTTGCATGTGTGAATGTGTGTGCTTGCATTTGTTTGTTTATTTGTTTATCTTCGTGTTTTATCGTCCTCATTATGTTTTTAAAATATTCTTTCTAGTTACTTTTCTATACTCTTGATAGTGTCATTAACGATATTATTAGTATAAATATTGTTAATATCATAACAGCTTTGATAACCATGGTTAACATAACATATACAAAGTGCTTTGTCTAAATAGTTTAATGAATATCCCATAAGTTTTAACACATTTTCAAATCTGTTTCCTCACCTCTGTCGTAAATATTTCAATGCCTACATATATGCTAATCTAGATCATTATTACACTCATCATTTAATATCAATATCACCAATTTTCGACCCGTTCTTTCTATAAAAAAAAAATAGAATATCAAAAAAAAGAATACACAAGACCAAAACTAAACATAAATAGTAAGTCCACACCACACACACACACACAGACCAAATCCATTCATAATTAAATTATGAATGAAACTCGAGTCACGTTTCTCACGGACAGGTTTCGGGTAACATCGTGTCCGCTCCCAGTTAACCCTTTCGCTACCGGAAGCTAATTTTGGTCCGGTAGTTTAGTTACGTAAATGTGATTCTTGAACTGTGTAAAGATTGATTTTTTTTTTCCTATTTGTGATTGCATTTTTTTTTTTTTTTTTTTTTTTTTTTTTTTTTTTTTTTTTTTTTTTTTTTTTTTTTTTTTTTTTTTTTTTTTTTTTTGGGTGGGGGGGGGACTTCTTCAGTAACAAGGTGACGTCAGGTCGGATGTGCTGTGGGTGTCTATCTGTGTAGATTCTTATATCCTAGGTCAGTCTCACTTCACCGCTTACTAAAAGTATCATAGGCTTGTGTTCGTATAACTTGTCGGTACATTCCATCCCATATGTTTGTCACAGCTGTCAGTGTACACGCAGAGCTCCCTTGTCATGTCTCCTATCCTCTTTATGGGTAAGCTTTTGCGATATATATATATATATATATATCTTGTACCATCTCGCTGCCTTCTCCTTACAATATACAAAGTGGTGTAACAGATATCTTGTCTAAACTGTATTTGACTCAAGTCGTTTTTAAAATTTGTTCTTAAGCGGCTTAGATTAAGCCTCCTGTTTTTTTCTTTAAGGAATCCAATCTTCAAACATCCCCAAGACTAATATATCTTCGTAGAAATATTGTTATCTTCGCACAAATGTTTCTTTTTCTAGCGCTAAACATTCTCCTTATAGATTCGGCTTTTCGAAGTGTTGAAGACTGCATGTTTCAGCAAGCACTTTCTCTGACAGAGCAGCCTGCAGCATTCGTTCCCCTCTTCCAGGTATTCACGTGCGGACCTGCTCTCTGTCGTAACACATTCCTCAGTTTCAATTTATCCTTTCCTACCTTCCTTTCTTGGTAAATACAGTCTCGCCACAATACCTCTCGTTTCCTGGCATTACGATCAATATTACCCAGTTATTCCGTTCATTCCAGTGCACCTGTGCAAGAGCGTGCTACACCTACCGCCTTTGCAACGATACCTGCAATAAGGTTCCCTCCCCGCTGGCAACATACCTTCTTTTTTCATCTCAAGGGAAGCTTATCTGCCAGGATCAAAGGGCATCCGGGTATCAAGGGTGAAGTTACTCACACTCTGATACCAGCGACGCGAGTTGATCCTCTGTTGCAGCGTTCAATTGCAGATCGTCCAGGAGAAGTAAATGGTTGATTTGTTTCATTTCCATTCCAGGTTTGTTATTATTTGTTGTAGAATCGTTTCTTTTGTTGTTATCATTATTATAATCGTTATTATTATTATTATCATTATAGCCTTTATCATTAGCAATATTATCATTATTTCTTATCATTTTATTTTCATCATTATAGTTGATAACGTTATCAATATCAAGTTCATAGGCACTGAGATTATTTTATGAATGGTTTTGCATTTGCATGTGTGAATGTGTGTGTTTGCATTTGTTTGTTTATTTGTTTGTCTTCGTGTTTTATCATCCTCATTACGTTTTTAAAATATTCTTTCTAGTTATCTTTTTATACTCTTAATAGTGGTATTAACGATATTATTAGTATCAATATTGTTCATAGCATACCAGCTTTGATAATCATGGTTAACATAACATAAACAAAGTGCTTTGTCTAAATAGTTTAATGAATATCCCATAAGTATTAACCCATTTTCAAATCTGTTTTCTCACCTCTGTCGTAAATATTTCAATACCTGCATATATGCTAATCTAGATCATTATTACACCCATTTAATATCAATATCACCAATTTTCGACCCGTTCTTTCTATAAAAAAAAAGATAGAAAATTAAAAAAAAGGAATACACAAAACCAAAACTATACATGAATAGTAAGTCCACACACACACACACACACACAAATCCATTCATAATTAAGTTATGAATGAAACTCGAGTCACGTGTCTCACGGACAGGTTTCGGGTAACATCGTGTCCGCTCCCGGTTAACCCTTTCACTACCGGAAGCTAATTTTGGTCCGGTAGTTTAGTTACGTAAATGTGATTCTTGAACTGTGTAAAGATTGATTTTTTTTTTC
>BOPN01000874.1:142824-145324 GCA_017312705.2 Penaeus japonicus | reverse complement strand
GAGAGAGACAAAAGTTTATCTGAATAGAATGTTTGTCCACTTTGGTTCTCTTGAAGTCACTCAGCGTATGAAACATCTGTTGGATATTGATCGCGGCCTTTCCAATGAACTGATTGTTTAGACTTTTTTTTATCACGTTTCCAATAAATTCCGTTGAATCGCAGTTAATAACTTGCTGCCAAACTGCATTGGCCAACTATCGAGTTTTCTAACAACCAGATCTTGGCCATGGGACAGACCGATTTCCTCCATTTCTTGGCTGGTAATGTGCCACTTTCCTGATATTGATGTCATGGCATCATGAGTGACAACACATGTGTACATACATATACGTGTTGTCACACACAGCTGAGGCACAATTTCCGTTATTCCTCTCCCTCAAACCGCTCGACATTCCAAAGACTTATTGAACATTATATGTATATATGTATATATATCTATCTATCTATCTAACTATATGTCTATCTATCTATCTATCTATCTATCTATCTATCTATATATATATAGTTGGTCAGACACAATAGATACATATCACCTTCAGATGAATAATATGTAAGCATAACAGTTTCTTTAAGACACTATATTTATATATATACATATATGTCTGTGTGTGTGTGTGTGTGTGTGTGTGTGTGTGTGTGTGTGTGTGTGTGTGTGTGTGTGCGCGCGCGCCAAAATACCCAAAGAAAGCTCTCACAAGATTTTTTTCCCAACTCTCACTAAAGTCTAGTTTCTCCAACTGTCTCAGAGTGAGAAATATTGTGCTACGTAAATGGATAAAGAAACAAACAGAAAGAATAGAAAGAAGGCAAAGAAAGAGAGAGGAGGAGGAAGAGAGAGAAAGAGGGAGGAATTCATATAAACAGAAAATAAGAAAACAGGAAAAATAAAAGAGGGGAAAGAAAGAGAGAGAAGGAGGAGACAAGAGAGGGGGGGATTTTATATAATCAGAAAAAAAAATAAAAGAAAGGAAAGAAAGAGGGGGAATGAGGAGAAGAGAGCGAGGGAGGGATTCATATAATCAGAAAAAAATAGGGGAAAGAAAGAGAGAGAATGAGGAGAAGAGAGAGGGGGAAGAATTTATATAATCAGAATCTAAAAACAGCTAAAAAGGGGAAGGAAAGAAAGAAAATGAGGAGAAGAGAAAGGGGGAAGAATTTATATAATCAGAATCTAAAAAATGATAAAAAGGGGAAGTAAAGAAAGAGAATGAGGAGAAGAGAGAGAGGGAAGAATTTATATAATCAGAATCTAAAAAAAAAAGATAAAAAGAAGAAGGAAAAAAAGATAACAAGGATAAGTAAGCGAGGGAAGAATTTATATAATCAGAGAATCAAGCCCTCGGAAAAAAAAAAGTGCTGTAAAAAACGGGTGGTCTGTATAACGAGCAATTAGTACGCGCGGGAAAAGCAAATCCTGAGAAACATAAAACTGGGAAAAGAAATTCGATCACATGGATGCGGAAAAAATGTTTGTACTATGATCACTTTGATTACTTATATCCCCCACCTTCTCTTCACAAATACACAGACTAACAAACACACAAACATGTACACAAACTAATATACGTACATACAAACAGCATATACACAGACTAACACACACACACACAAATAAACACACACAAACATACAAACACACATACAAACACACACACAAACAAACACACATACAAACACACACACAAACAAACATACAAACAAACACACACATAAACAAACACACATACAAACAAACAAACATACAAGCAAACACACACAACAAACAAACATATGCACTCAAACACAAATTACTCACAACTTGCGTGCTTATGATCGTAATGTTCACAATATCCCAGGTTCTATTAAATTAAAACCCGTTATCAATTACATACGATTTACTCCTGTTTACGTCTAAGAAAAATGTAAATGGTTTACGACAAAGGTACCTCTTATTATCTACTATTTTTATTCCTATTTCATTACCATATAGTCTTTTATAACCTATTTTATTTATGTTTTATCACTTTTTTCCGATGTATATCGTCTGTTTCCTTGATTCATTTGAGTTCTCTTGCTTTATTATGTCTCATTCTCTCACTTTATATTCATGTCTCCTTCTCTCACTTCATTCATGTCTCCTTCTCCCCCTTTATTCATGTCTCCTTCTCTCACTTCATTCATGTCTCCTTCTCTCACTTCATTCACGTCTCTTTCTCTCACTTTATTCATGTCTCCTTCTCTCACTTCATTCATGTCTCCTTCTCTCACTTCATTCATGTCTCCTTCTCTCACTTCATTCACGTCTCCTTCTCTCACTTCATTCATGTCTCCTTCTCTCACTTCATTCACGTCTCTTTCTCTCACTTTATTCATGTCTCCTTCTCTCACTTCATTCATGTCTCCTTCTCTCACTTCATTCATGTCTCCTTCTCTCACTTCATTCACGTCTCTTTCTCTCACTTTATTCATGTCTCCTTCTCTCACTTCATTCACGTCTCTTTCTCTCACTTTATTCATGT
>BOPN01000874.1:112824-115324 GCA_017312705.2 Penaeus japonicus | reverse complement strand
AGATCCTAAAAAAGGTGATAAATTACTGGGTTGCCAAGACGCTAATGGGCAGGTACCGAGTTAATGGGTCTTTCGGGATATAAATATATATATATATATATATATATATATATATATCACAAAACACAAATATTGTAACGCGTACAACACAGATATATTAAACACTGCCACAGTAAGAAAAGGCAAACTCGCATCGCAACTTTCAAAGAAAATCCATCATCCGACGTAAACAAAAACAAAAAACAAAACATAAAACAAAACAAAAAGAAAAGTACATTTTGGCAAGAATCTATACTAGCAAGATAGACAGTAGGAACAAGGACTGTATCAGGTCACTGAAGGAGGTTCAAGGTCGGTTAATCTAGGGAAAGCCTTTCCCACTAAAGAGGAGGTAAGATCATCCACTCCCCACTGAGTAGCACTTAAATAGAAATCGGAAAGTTATTTTTTATCTATAGCGATTCTAACACCTTTCCTTCGTATGAACTATACGACATGAGGATCAGAATATGAATAAAACAAGCATTAGATTCCCTAGCGTAACTAACACATTTATCATTCGTTTATCATTCTTTTTTTGAGCGCCTTCTACCCGTTTCACCTACGTAAAATTTCCGACAAACTTTACAAGAAACAATAGAAATCCATAAAGAATTACCAAGAGCACCGTTGGGCGCATTGTACTTGACCAAAGATTAACGTAACGTGTTAGGATAAGTAAACACGATATCGATATCCACTTTTTTTTTTTTTAAGTAAATTACGCTTATTATCGAGTGACCGATTGAACGGCACAGAAATAAGTTGATTGGGCCTATATTTCCCTGTGGCTTGAGTTTGTGAATAGAATTTGCTTAATTTAAGAAAAAAATCAGGATAACCTAGTTTTTAAGTGATTACGTAATGGTGTCATGTTCACTATCTATAAACTCATTATTACTGATTCTATATGTTCGAAGAAACATGGACGTCGCTAACGATTTCTTAATGTATAAGGGATAATTAGAGGGAAAAAATGAAGATAATTAGCAACTGAAAACCGAAAACTTTAGATAGTCATTGATATTACACAGAAATACGTCAAGAATGGGTAATTTAATTGCCTTTTCCCATTCTACTTTGGATTTAATGGCACGAGCAAGATTGTCAAGTTCACACAAAAAGTCATCGAAATCCATACGGTTTACAGGCCACATGGCAAAATATCACCAATATACCTAAACCAGATCGACCCCCGGGGGGAGGGGGAGGGGGGAGGGGAGAGGAGTTTAGTCTCAAACATTTCCATATATAAATCAGCGAGGACCGGACTTAAACGACTACCCATCGCGATACCGTTAGTCTGTTTATAGAATTCTCCCTCGAAAAAAAAACGTTATTCGAGACGCATAGGCGAACAAGTTCAATTAAATAATTAATCGGAATAGGAATCTTTCGAAAAAGTCCACCACACCATCGAGCGGAACATTCGTAAACAAGGAATCAACATCAACACTAATTTCATGTTATGGGTCCTAAAAAGGGTGAAAGATCCTAAAAAAGGTGATAAATTACTGGGTTGCCAAGACGCTAATGGGCAGGTACCGTGTTAATGGGTCTTTCGGGATATATATATATATATATATATATATATATATATATATATATATATATATATATATATATATATATATATATATATATATATGTATCTTTGTGTGTGTGTGTGTGTGTGTGTGTGTGTGTGTGTGTGTGTGTGTGTGTGTGTGTGTGTGTGTGTGTGTGTGTGTGTGTGTAGGTGTATGAAAATTCACACACGATTGTATATATATATATATATCTGTGTGTGTCTGCGTGTGTGTGTGTGTGTGACTGTGTACGTGTGTGTGTGAGACTGCGTATGTGGTTAACAAACTGGAAAATAACCCACAAGTAGCGCCGTGACTAAGAACATCTCTAATCTAAAAAAAAAAAAAAATCTCCCACAATGCAACGAATGCAAATCCACTTGCAAGACTCGCTGCAACAACTAAGAAGTCCCGCCCACTTGCAGACTGACGTGTCATGCATACAAAATGGGGAAAAGGCATGAGCTGTGTAATGCACTTGCTCCGCTTTGCATTACATACATACGAATCTTAAATCGAGTTGTGGTGTTTTGTTTCCGTCTCGTGGGCGTGGTTTTAGGACTGGGCGTTATGTCAGCGGTTCTCTCTCACTTTCAGCCTCACTTTCAGACTCACTTTCAGCTTCACTTTCAGCTTCACTTTCAGCTTTACTTTCAGCTTTCAGAATGCGGACGAGTTTCTGTGTCTCCTTTTCCTTCCTGATAACGGCATACACTCCCCCCCCTCTCCCCCTCCCTTCCCTCCTGCCATCACCGTTTTCCACCATACGGCACCCCCTTCCCTCCCCCCCCCCCCAGCCAAATGTCTCCCCCTTACCTCCTCCCCCCCCCCCACTACTGCCACCTTTCCTTTCCCCCACATGACACCCTCTCCCCCTCCCTCCCTCCCTCCCC
>BOPN01000874.1:90324-92824 GCA_017312705.2 Penaeus japonicus | reverse complement strand
ATATATATATATATATATATATATATATATATATTTTTTTTTTTTTTTTTTTTTTCTGTCCTCCGGAAAAGACATGATGAGGAGTCGTTTGTACCGCGGAAACGAGGCTACAACTCTTCGGCGAGAACATGGACTCGTCAATGGAAGAGAATAACAGAGACGATCCTGAGTTTGCATCTGTGTATTTATTCGAATATGTATGTATACGTGTGTATGTATTCTTACGTATATACTCACACAGGAAAATACACATATTTTGATTTTTTTTGTGTATGATATATTGCTTTCGTTCATATTCATCTAAGTAGAATATATGTAAAACATCATTTGGTTGCGAATAAAAAAAACACGTTATTCAAATTTACAATATTTTCAACAAAGCCTAGACCATAAAATGAGCCAAAAAGGATAAAAAGTTTTAAAAAAAGCTAATTTCAACAGCTAAATGAAGAACAGTTGAAGGACATACAAAAAAACGAAGAAATAAATAAAAGTAAAGGTCTATATAACTGGCCAGATCCAAGACAAGTAGTTGATGGAGGCAGCTGCAACAAAAGGCCAGAAACATCAATTGCATACCTAGGGTTCAATCCAGTAGGCCTAAGACAGCCCATCGTCAATGGGTTTAAGGTCCATATATATAGAAAAAGAGAGAAATAAATGAGAAGCAGTTTCAAAGTACCACAGTTTTTCTATATAAAAAAAAAAACTTTTGCTTTTAGCAGATACGTTTTCTATGACTTAATCATAAGATTAAACTCGGGTCAACTGTCACTTAAGGTATGAGAAGAAATGAGAAAGGGGGAAAAAGAAATAAACACAAAAATGAAAACTCAATAGAAGTTTGAAAAAAAAATAATGATAACCATAACCTATCAATGACTTTTCTCATAAAGTGTGATAAGGAATTAAAAAAAAAAACGTAAAAAATGATCACATAAAAAATATATATATATATATATATAAATTACATACCTAAACAAAAAAGAAACCTAGTAATAATAACCAACACAACCAAGACAATTACCCCCCCCACCGAAAAAAAAAAAAAAAAAAAAAAAAACAGCTGACATTCCCGTCCTCCATCTTGGTCTCGCCCGAAGAAACTCTCTTATCTCAGTGGCGGTGTTGAAGGCTAGCTTGTTATCAGTCTCCCCTCGAAAGGTTTCTCAATACCCTCTCGCTGGCGCCATCTCCCCTTGGGTCGCATCTCAATGACATTCGCGAGCACCGTCTCTGTCTGTCTGTCTGTCTGTCTGTCTGTCTGTCTGTCTGTCTGTCTGTCTGTCTGTCTGTCTGTCTTTAAGATTGTCTTGCTCTGGTACGTTTGTGTTGTCGTCCTCTCGGATGGGTGGCATCTTTCCAGTGCCTTGAGAGAGAGAGAGAGAGAGAGAGAGAGAGAGAGAGAGAGAGAGAGAGAGAGAGTGTGTGTGTGTGTGTGTGTGTGTGTGTGTGTGTGCTTACACACACTCATTCATTTTTATGTCTATTTCTCTCTATATGCCTGTCTACATCTTTCTGACTATTTCTTTCAATATCTCCTCTCTATCTCTCCTGCTCTATCAATCACTTCCTCTCTCTCTCTCTCTCTCTCTCTCTCTCTCTCTCTCTCTCTCTCTCTCTCTCTCTCTCTCTCTCTCTCTCTCTCTCTCTCTCTCTCTCTCTCTCTCTCTCTCTCTCTCTCTCTCTCTCTCTCTATCTATCTATCTATCTATCTATCTATCTATCTAGCTATCTCTCTCTCACTCTTTCTTTCTCTCTCTCTCTTCCTCTCCCCCCCCCCCTCTCTCTCTCTCTCTCTCTCTATCTATCTATCTATCTATTTATCTATCTCATTTATGAACCACCAATTCCCTTGCATTAACCCCCCATTATCATCATTTTCCTCTCATTTACCCACAACCATTACCCATCCCCCCTACCACCCTCCCCCTACCACCTTCCCCCTCCCACTACCCCACTAGTCCACTTCCTGTTGTCAATCCAGTACAAGCGACACTATCAAGGCACCCCCCCCCAACCCCGGAAAAAAAAAAATAATAATAATGTTGAAATAGAAAATAACAATAGATTAATTAATCAATAAATAGGTAACTGCCTTGAGGAAATCTTATCGAGGGGAAAAGCGATTCGGGATTAAGGAGACAAAGGGAAAAGGAGAAGTAAATAGAGGGAAGTGGTGGAGAGAGAGAGAGAGAGAGAGAGAGAGAGAGAGAGAGAGAGAGAGAGAGAGAGAGAGAGAGAGAGAGAGAGAGAGAGAGAGAGAGAGAGAGAGAGAGAGAGAGAGAGAGAGAGAGAGAGAGAGAGAGAGAGGGAGAGAGAGAGAGAGAGAGAGAGAGAGAGAGAGAGAGAGAGAGAGAGAGAGAGAGAGAGAGAGAGAGAGAGAGAGAGAGAGAGAGAGAGACAGACAGAGAGGGAAGAGACGTGAAGAAAGGGAGAAAGATGAAATAAGAAGTGATAAAAAATCATCAATTTTTTAATCATCAATAATATTACTTAT
>BOPN01000874.1:72824-75324 GCA_017312705.2 Penaeus japonicus | reverse complement strand
GTGTGTGTGTGTGTGTGTGTGTGTGTGTGTGTGTGTGTTAGTTTGTGTGTGTGTGTGTGTGTGTTTGTGTGCCTGTGTGTTGGTGTGTGTGTGTGTGTGTGTGTGTGTGTGTGTGTGTGTGTGTGTGTGTGTGTGTGTGTGTGTGTGTGTGTGTGTGTGTGTGTTCGTGGGTGTGTGTGTGTTCTTTCCTCGCTTAGGTACGAGAGAGAGACATATAACTTTTCGAGGTGGCGTGTTTTGTCTAGCACTCGCTGGCACACATTTTCTGGAAGGTTGTTCCATTCATCAACAGTTCTCTTTGGAAAATTAAATTCCTTGGCATCCCCACCTTCGCTTTTCATCTTCACCGTTTTACTTACTGATCCTTTTTATTGCAAATCACCCATTCATATCCCAATCACGACGAGGCGGATATTTGCCTAATTCCGCTCCCGCTTGCAATGTAGCAGATGCATGCAACATCCCACCCAGCGATTTCCTGGGGCGCGAGGCCACAAGAACCTCTCAGAGCGATTTCCAAACACCCTATTCCTAAGAGGGACAAAAAGAGGTTTTGTGGAGGGGTTTTCAAGTCAAGAAGACTGTTTATCTACAAATGGAGTTATATTGTGCATATACAAATGGAATTATAATGTGTATATACAGACGGATCTATGTACAATGTGGACATATGATATGTATTGACATCATCCATCGTGTAGAATATATTCCGATGACGTCATTTGATGTCATCCGTCGTGGATGGGTTGGTCGTCTGAGTGTTGAACATATAGATTCAAATTCAAAATTCTTTATTCCATTAATTATAATGGTTATGCTTCTTACATGTGTAGTTTTTATATTTTGTAATGATATAGTATTAACAAAAAATATCAAGCATAAGTGTAGAAGAAATAGACAAAACATCAACATCACAAGTGAATAGAATACCGTATTTAGTTTGATGCTCAAGCGCCTGATGTCATTGATAATTCAGATTTTTTTTTTTTTTTTTTTCAGATGTACTTTAGAATGATCTGCATATTTCTGGTCCCCGTTTTCGTATTTGATCTTTTGTTATACAAACATTTTTGTTTTTTGTCTTGTTTTGACTCCCATTATATAACCTATTATTTGTGTGGGTAAAAGCCAATGCGGATAATTTCCTTGTATGATTTTGTGGTTTAGTATACTTATGTCATAATTGTAATTTTTGTTGGGTCTTTTAACCATTTTAGTTAACATGATCATGTCACTCTGCGTCCTTCCTTCCTACCCTTCATTTTCTTCCGTTTATCATAGAAGTTCAAGTCCTTTAGCTTTGGTGCCCATCTATTGGCTGCTCGTTGAAGTCCTTCCAAATGATCAAAGCTCTTGAAGTCGTGAAGTCTTTATCATATTTTCGGAATTTCTTTTCATAGTTGCAATCTGTAGTAGCATTTTGTCAACTATGTCACTATTGAGATCCTCTGCTTATTGAGGTTTCCCGTTAACAATTATTCCAACATCTTTTTTTTTTTTTCGACGTATTAAAGTCGAATTCCAAAGTCCCGGAAGAACGCCATTCGAAAAAGTTCTCGATTTATATTTATATATATATATTTTTTAGCCTTTGGCACGATCTCTTGTTTGTGACCTGTGAACATATTCTGGTCTGTCTGGTCTTGTCTTCGTCCCTTCATGAAAATGATATGAAATAACTGGTACCAAGACGTATGTATGTATGTGAGAGAGAGAAAGAGAGAGAGAGAGAGAGAGAGACGGGGGAAAGAAAGAGAGAGAGAGAAAGAAAGAAAGAAAGAGAGAGAGAGAGAAAGAGAGAGAGAGAGAGAGAGAGAGAGAAATAACTGGTGCCAAGACTATTCTTTGCAGCAATCTGAGTATTTACCTCGAGGAGTTATTGTCCTGAAGTGCCTTTCATAGAGAAATTCCTTCGCGCAGGCGTCTACACACCTCGCCTCACGGGTGTACAAACAGATGGACATCACGAATGACGTGTTAACCCATCTGCCGACACCATCTCGGAGTTTTCCTTTCAATTCCCTCCACGTGCCTCAGTTCCCATATCAGCGTATTGCGGGGCACTTCCTCAAGGGTCTTTTTTGAGATCCAATGATAGGCACTTACTCAGCAGTCTCGCTGTTTCAGCATCTCAGTAACTCTTGATTGGAGATTGGAGATTCGCGCCGGATGATCTACCCTCACGGAATCCAAACTAATTGCCTGATATCACGCTTTTTTTTCAAGTAATGCTTATTAATTTTCTTGCAGTGTGCTTGCTACACTTTGCTTACTACACTGATGCTGATCTATAACCCAGGCTCGGGTTTTGCCTATCATTGTTCTTACATATGTTATGTAAGAACATTTGTAAAGAACATACCGTATTTTGAGGAGATTCGCTTTTCTCTGGAAGTTTTAGAATGTCAGTAAGAATGTTATATTGAGTAATTCTGCGCATTCTATAAACCTCTAACTCGAAATGCCATCCGGTCCTTCCTCTTTTATTTTAGTTAGAGCC
>BOPN01000874.1:50000-51596 GCA_017312705.2 Penaeus japonicus | reverse complement strand
ACTATAAAGCATGATGCATGAAGATATGCAAATATACATATATATATATATATATATATATATATATATATATATATATATATTTATATTTACATAAATACGGATGATATACGTCCATCTGTGATTGCAGTATCAGTAATAAGTGAGAGACGTAACGACAACACAAAGAAAATGGTGAAGAGAGAGAAAGTAAAGGTGAGACGAGTGCATTTTGTTTGTATTTTGTTTGTTTGTTTGCTTTTGTTGCAGCTACTGTTGTTGTTGTGCATGTTTCACTCCTTAGCTGAGCTTTTGTGGCTCATATTTGGCAGTTGTTGGGAATTTTATTTTGCTCCCGTTACAGTCAGTATCAACATGCGTTTCTGGGTAATATACTAACTGCTTTTCAGGAAACTTGTTGATCGCACTTTAGCCCTTACTGATCCTCTACAGAGAAAGGTTAAATGTCCCAGATTTTGCTGTCTATTTCATGTCTTTGTTTACTGGGACTATGCTCTCTTTGAGTACACGAAAACACAGTGACAGTGTCAGTGTTTCTGTTTATCTGCATGTGTGTTTATATGTCAGCGTGCCCTTGTATGTGTGAGCTTTAACACGTGCTTGTGTTCCAGTGTCTCCATGCGCACCCGCGTGTGTGTGTGTGTGTGTGTGTGTGTGTGTGTGTGTGTGTGTGTGTGTGTGTGTGTGTGTGTGTGTGTGTGTGTGTGTGTGTGTGTGTGTGTGTGTGTTTGTTTGTGTGTGTGTGTGTGTGTGTGCACTCTGCCGCCAGTAATTGAGACTGAAACATGAGTCCTGTTGCCCGTGAGCAAAGCGCCGGTGAAAAGGGCAGCGATACAGGGAGCTCGGTTCCTTTAAGCTTTGGGTTCGACATTCTACAGATCACTTCTGCTCTGCGTTGAGGGGTCTGCGCCCAACAGTCTGCGCGTAGGCATAGTTGTTCCTCGTCTTTTTTTCTTTTTCGTCTTTCTTTATTATTCATTTTTCGTTCTATCTCCTTCTCCGTGCTATTTGCTGTAGCCTGTGTGCGATCCTACGTGTGCTTCATCCTGAGCAGACCTACAGAACTCAGTCAAATTCTTGTCTGCCATTACGGTCGTTCGAAGCGTTTTGAAATCAGGTGAAACACAGCGATCTTGTTCTGTCAACAAACTGACAGTTCTAGCATAGTTCTAACATAACTTTCCTCGGTACTCGGTCTTATGGAAAACCCTAGAACTGCACTTCAACTTTCGGCTCAACAGTTTTCAGTTAGGACAATAATCTGTCGTAAACAAGAGAGTGTGGAAATATAGAGTGAAATTACGCCAAGTATCAACCAACAGAAAATAAATTCCACATTCTGAGCTACACAAAAATATTTCTCCAAAGAATGTAAATGATAAGATTACGTAATTATAATGAACTTTGGAAATTTATCCAGAGTATATGGACTACAAAATAGTATAAAACCCTATGAAAGAAAAAGAAAAAAACTGTATAGAAATAATGGGGAGAAATACAGTCTTTTTTAATTACAGTGTTTCAGTTGTATTTTACTATTGTTGTTGCTCTTTTTTATGAAATGTGTATCATGTCAAGGAATGGTAGTAGTGGCTG